>JAVJIF010033898.1:42500-50000 GCA_038442645.1 Agave tequilana | reverse complement strand
ACTTGTAAGACCGTTGGTAAGCCCACTAAGTGAATAGGGTGTTCCAGGCATAGTGTTCCCGTGTTCCGTTAAGACTAGAGTTGCAGCATACATTTGATCATGCATTAATTATGACTAACATTGTAAGAAGAATGCTTCTAGGTTCTAATTCATCCTCAGACTCAACTAAGAAGATAGTAAGAAGTAGGGAAGACATAATTCATGGGGACTATTTAGAATGGAAAATTCCAAATGAAAAATTAGAAAACATCTATAGTATAGGAACATTTGACTTCAAAACATCATATGCAATTAAAATTCATGAAGAAACATTCAATATTGAGAATAAATTTCAAACCATTCCCTTATTATCCACCTTGGTATTACAAGAATTTCTAAAGAAAGAATTTCGTTACATACATTTTGGCCTAATACAGGTAGCCATTAAACCCTTAGTTCATACAGGTGTAGATATTCCTGTGTATACAGCCTTAAGAGACAAAAGACTAAAAAGATACATGTCGTCTATTTTGTCTATGATTCAAACAAATATATGTAATTGTCCAGTCTATTTCAATTGTATGCCTAACTACTCTGTATCATTAACAGATCCATTATTCTTAAATTCATTAATCTTAGACATTCATTTACAAGGTGATGAATTTGAAAAATTTACTGAACAAGTAGCAGTTATGTATAAAATGTATTTCAAATTAATGAACTCTAATATGAACCCTAAATTCAAAATGATGAATACCTCTACACAAGAAGAAACTGTCTTACTTCAAATTGAAACTGAACATTCAAAAACCTTTGTCCCAAGAAGATTAAAGTGGAATGAAATCACAATTCTAGAGGAATTTAGGATTGAAAATCCTCAAACTCCTAGAGACATAGAAAGAACAGAAATTTCTGATATTTTGAAGAAAATGATGGAACGATATTAATACGATTTAATTCGCTGAAAGAAAAACCTTCAACCTCTTTCAGGTATCCTGAATCTAGTAGGAGGTCATGCTCAGATTATTCATTACAACAGCCCATTAAAGTATTTCATAAATCTCCTCTTCCAGAAATGGATCAGGGAAATTATTCTCCGACATCATCACAGATGAAAGGAGACTTTAGTAGTGAGATTAATATCATTACTAGTGATAAACCATTCATTAATAATAGTTTTGAATTAATGAAAGACTTCAGAGAAGAATCCGAATATTTTAATTGGTTCTCAGAATTTGATAAAACTTATCAGGAAATATTAATAAAAGAATGGATCACTGATATAGAAAAACATAAAATTAATTTTAACTTCAAAATACGGTTAGAATATTATTTAATAAAACAGGGCATTCAAAACCCGTACAACAATCTCAAATAAATGTTCAAACTAGTTTATATAAAAAATGGCAATTATCCGACGGTCAAACAGTAACTTCTATCTATCCCCCATTGTAATCTATTAAAATTACTACTAAAGAAGGAGACATTACTGCCTCACCCTTTAAAAGGGAAAAGATAATAATGAACCGGTTAACAATGAAGACATTAAGAAAATATATCATCAAAATAATTATTCAAATCAAATGCTGCACACGATAGCACAACAAATAGATTCTTTATCAACTGAAATTAAAGGGGTACATAAAGAGTCCAGTCCTAAATTTCCACAAAGTTATTCAGCACCACATTTTCAACCAACTAATATACCAATTGAATTTGAAGAAAAATTCAACCACTAAACTTACTAGGACAAATAACTCAAGCTCTAGAAAAAATTAATAAAGATATTCCAAGCACATCAAAGATAAATACGATTGAAGAACAAAATGCATCAGAATCTGAATCTACTGAAGACTCTTCAGCCTCAGACAATTCCTTAGTACAACAAATTAATCAAATAGAAGATGATATTCAAGGAACAGATCAAGATTTAGAAATTAATAGAATTCATTGAAAATACAAGCAGCATAACAATTCATAAAAAAATTATTGGCGTAAAGGAAGAACTAGGAATTATTATCCTAGGCCAACACTTCCAGATATTCAATATGAAGAACGAGCAATATTCAAGTCAAGTTACAATGGTACTTCAGTTTATGAATGGAATATTGATGGCAAAAGTGAATATGAAATATTAAACACTTTACAGGAAATTGGTATGGCAGTAACTGCCTACAAAACAAACCGACTACAAGAACAAAATGCCACTGTTTACATTGTCACCGGATTCACTGGTCAATTAAAATATTGGTGGAATAACTCATTGACCCTAGAAGACAAACAAACTATTTTAAATCACGAAATAGAAGTAGAAGATGCTCATGAACAATTACTAGGAGAAATGATTCTACTAGTTTTCTCATCGTCACAAAAGCAACACATTTTGTAGGAAACCCTGCAGAAGAATTAGGATCTTCAAAAATATTCCTTACTAACCTTCGATGTCCAACCCTTTCTGATTTTCGATGGTACAAAGATATGTTTCTAACTCATGTGTTAAAACGGTCCGATTCAACCAAATCTTTTTGGAAAGAAAAATTTATTACAGGTCTACCCAATTTATTTTCACAACGAGTTTTCACCAGTATTAAAAAGGCCATGGGAATTGAAGATGATAATATTGATTTTAGTACTATTACATACGGTCAATTATTTGCATTCGTTAAAAAGGAAGCACTACTAGCCTGTCAGGAATTAAAATTTCAAGCCAAATACGGTAATAAACGAAAAGAAATGGGCCCTTTCTGTGAAGCATTTGGCATCACAGGAATAAAAGCTCCCTCAATAGAAAAGAAACACAAACAAAAAATGATTCCTTATAAAAAGCATAAGCCAAAGAAATACAAATATTCTCGAAAACATTCAAACGAAGATTATTATCAATCTAAAAGAATTACTTGTTATAAATGTTGCAAACCTGGTCACATCGCAAGTAAATGTAAATTAAAAGGAAAAAATAGAATTAATGAAATCATAGACAATCTATCAGATATAGATTCAAACATAAAAGAAAATTTTAAACAAAAATTACAACTCTATTCTGAAATTAATAAAATATCTGAAGATGATGGATTTTACTATTCTTCAAGTTCTAGTGACCATACTTGTACATGTAAACAAATTAATATGATTAATACAAGAAACACTCTAAAATTACCTAAGGCAAAAAATTAAAAAAAGATTCAAAAGAATTGATATTCGATATGATACAACAGATTCCAGACCCGGAAAAACAAAAGAAACATTTAGAAAAATTGAAAACCCTGATAATCAATGAAGAAGACAATACGGATAAACTAATTCAACCTTTTAGTATCTCAAAACATTTTGAGACCTATCCCGTAAATACAACCTTGAAGTCCCAACCAAATAGCATTCATGAACTTCGAACAGAAATAAAATTATTAAAAGAAGAAATTAAGAATATTAAAGAAAATTTAAGCCAAATAGAAACAAAAAATTTAGCATACGAAACTCAAATGTGCCTTATTCAGACTCAACTCGATAAAGGAAAAGAAATTGCAACCATATCGGAAGAAGAGTTACCTTTCTCATTAAACGAAATCACCATTTTAAACCACTGAACCCTCCGACTCTAACTTCATTTCAACTATTAAGGGATTCACATATCAGAAATGGTTTGTATTCATAAATATTACAATTCACAATTCTAAATTCACAATATTCATAGGGGAACCATAACACCAATCAATAGATCAATAGAATTTACAAACAAATTTCTGATGAAATTAAAGATAAAACCCAGTTACAAAGATTTTTAGGATTTTTAAATTACGTATCTGACTTCATCCCAAAAATACGAATAATTTGTGCACCACTATTTCAAAGACTCCAAAAAAATCCACCAGCATGGTCTGATAAGCATACTCAAATAGTCAAACAAATAAAGAGAAAGTCCATTCATTACCATGTCTATGCATTCCTCATCCTCATGCATTCATGATAGTTGAAACAGATGTTGGCCCAATGACCTTCCACCCTAGTTTTGATGATGATTAACTCATGTAGTTATGTTTACTAATAATCTTGTGTTGTTTAAGTTTCAGATCATTAACCAAGATATTAGTTGGTGATTAGCTTCAACAAGGAGTTTAGAAGTTTTTCATGATGATTCCAGGGCTTAAGCTTCAAGATCACACTTTGCCTAGCCCATGGATGGAGTTTGGAGCAAGTCAACTTGAAGATGAAGATCGTCAAGAAGACTTAGGTATCCATAGTTTAGATAGTGTGTTTAGATCCATTTGTAAAGCTTAGTATAGTTGATATGCTCAAGTGCACAATACACACACGTTTCATGATTTGGATTTTGGTTTTCATGAATGGTAGATCAAAACAAGTTTACTTTATTTCTATGTATATTAGATATGTTCTAGATATACATACATGCTTTAAAGTTGCTAGACAAACTTATTTTGATATTCCTATTCATGTGTTGAAAAATCAAGTTTGATAAAAATACAAGTGTTGGTTTTTGATAAAATTTACAAGACACAAAAATGAATTGATATGTTGATATATTATCTTGAAATTTTTATCACAAGATTGTGTTTTAATACAAAATGTTAAAACAAGTTTTATGGGATTTTCAGAAAAGATAAAAGATTTTTATAAAATATTTTTCCCTGTTTTTCTGACCCAGAATTCTGTTCCAGGCTTCAACCAGTCGACTAAGTCAACTGACCCAGTCGACTAGGCTGAAGTCGGTCGACCGGGACGGTCGACCGACGTGCACAAATCTGTGCACGTTTGGCAGCTTTGGGACGGTCGACCCGGACGGTCGACTGGAATGAGAGCAGAGCTCTCTGTTTGTTTGGGTCGACCGGGCTGGTCGACCGCAGTTGCCCAACGGTCATATTTCCGACCGTTGGCGGTCGACCGGGCCTGTCGACCGTTGCCTGTCAGAGCTGCCAGCTCAGCTCTAACGGCTAGTTTTCTGATGGGCCTATAAAAACCCCATCTCTTTGGGTTTTTGGCCAAGGTTTTTAGAGACAAAATTTCCAGACTTCTCTATTGTTTTAAAAGAGTTTTAAAAAGAGTTTAGTGCTTTAATCTTCTCATCTTTATTGTTTTTGGGTTTTTGGAAAATCAAAGAAAACTAGGTTTTGGGATATTGATTTGATCTTTCATTTTCTATCTTTTACAAGAGATTTCCCAAGTAGTTTTTCTTTGTTGCTTGTTTCCAAAAACACCTAGTTTCCACACTTGAGCTATCATACTATCCTAATCTATTTAGGATCTTGTTTTGTGGAAAAAGAGAAAAAGAAAGAGAGATTGAGTTTGTGGTTTTTGAACCACTTGTTGTAAACACCCTTATTCTTGTTGTATCCCTCTTAGGTAGAGGTGATCGGGTGATTAGTTTGCTCCCTCTAGTGAGAGGTGGAGTTTGGTTGTAAACCCTCTTCGGTAGAGGTGTTGTTGTTGGATTGGCTACGGGCCTACCCCTTGGTTGTGAGGTGGTTGTTTGAGAGAGGAGTTCGGTACTCCATTGTTGTAAGAAATCCTTCTCGGTGAAGGTTCCCTCGGTGGGAGTCCTCGGTGGACGTTATAGTGGATTGAAAATCCTACACGGTGGTGTAGGCGGGGATGTAGAGCAAGGTGCTCGAACCTCGAAACATATCTTGGCCTTTGCGTTTGATCCACTTGTCTCTTAACTCTCTCTCTCATTTATTTTTGCAAAGCATCATACTTCATATCATCATATCATATTTGCTTGTGTTGAGCATAATTCATATTGCCATATCATATCTATTTCCTTGCATTGTACCTTGCATATTTCATATTGCTATATCTTGTGTATGCTTGGTTGTTTGTGTGTGCCTCACTTATACTTAATCAACAAGAGCTTCACATAGCGCCTCAACCCATTCAAGGGAATCAAGAGGAGTTAGTCCAGAGCCCTTCACGGGGAATTCGGCTACACTTGTTGATTGTACTAAGTGTGTTGCAAGATTTGCATTAGCTTCCGCATTTAGCGCACTTAGTTTTGCATTTAGTTCTAGATTAGCACTTCACCTATTCACCCCCCTCTAGGTTTTTTCAACAGATGCATCGGATATAGGATATGGTGGCATACTGAAACAAAGATTTCAACAAACATCTCATGAGCAACTGGTTAGATTTCATTCTGGTGTATGGCTCGGTCCTCAAAAATCTTACTCCACCATCAAGAAGGAAATTCTTTCCATTGTTCAATGTATTTCTAAATTCCAAGATGATCTTCTGAATAAAAAATTCCTTCTCCGAATTGATTGTCAATTCGCTAAATTTATTCTTGAAAAAGATGTTCAAAATATTGCATCTAAGCAAATTTTTGCTAGATGGCAAGCCATTCTTTCTATTTTTGATTTTGATATAGAGTATCTTAAAGGTTCAAATAATTCCTTACCCGATTTCCTAACTCGTGAATTCTTAACCACAAATTCAAAATGAGTACCGACAAAGGCAAATCTCCGATTCAAAAGATTGTCAATTCCAAAGACTATGAAATAAAAATCTCATCACTTTCATCCTCGCCTATTCAAAGTCCCAATAAATTCCATGTCTTAGGTAATTTTCCTCCTCTTCCTTATGCCATGACTCTTCAAACGCCTTCTGCCAAAATTTAAAACACATCACGCCCTCAGTCAACATCTGATTCATCTCTTTATTTCACCAAAAGGAATCCAGAACATCTACTCCTTACCACCTTTTACTGAAATTCCTGATTACAAAACCCTCTCCTCATTTGTTAATAAAATCCTACCTTCTGGTTGTCAATGGATTCCAGACGACCCACTCAAAACTCAACAATATTATGAACTTGTTCTCGTTGACTCTGGCTCTATTGAGCTATATCATTCTATGGACAAAAATAATCCCGACAGAATCTCTTATTCAAAATGCATCATCAAAAGAGTAATCAAACTGACAGAATGGGCATCCTATGGTACAATGAAGGATTTTATAGTCAATTACATTCCAAAAGGTTACTCCTATCATGATTATCAGATGGCCTGGTATCGCGCATTCCTCTATAGACCATTTGATCATTCATGATTTTTTTACCTTTCATTCAAACTTTCAAGAAGATTTTCCAATTTGGTTCTATGAGTGGTGGCATTCATACGGACCCACAACAGATATTCTACCACCAGCAATACTCAAAGGCTTCAATCCCTTCCTACTCAAAGCCAAAGGACTACACTATGTCAAGACAGTATAGTTCTACAGAGAATTCAAGGTTCCATGGATTTTCTGTTGGAGTTACAGAGTTGCTCAACATTATAGTATTGCCGACAAATTTCCTATGAGTCTCTTCTGAGAATTCAAAATTAAATGGTGGGACAAATTTAATCAAGCTCTCTGTTCGGACACAACAGTTACTGAATTCCTCGCCACCGGCAAAAAACTCCAACATCATATTCAACAAATTGCCAAGCAAACGGATCCTTCTACTACTCCAAAATCCAACTCCAAAACCCGAGTTCAACTCCCAGATGACTCTGATTCAGAAGACGAATT
>JAVJIF010033898.1:30000-40000 GCA_038442645.1 Agave tequilana | reverse complement strand
AACTTTAGACGATAAAGGTCCTATTTTTTGAAAGTTTTTATTATTTACTTCTATTTTTACTGTGTCGCAGTTCAGATCTGTGCGACTTTGGAATTTTTTTTTTTACCTTTCCTTGTAGACGAATGCGACGTAGGTCGCAGTATATGAAACTTACTTTTTTTTTCTTACATACTGACGACATGGGGTCGCAGTTGTTTAAATAAGAGTTGTAGTCTCAAGTCTTCACCAAGGTCGCAGTTTATTTTAAATAATATGTTTTTATCAAACTTGTGTCGCAGTTGTTTCTGTTTGAACTGTAGTCTTATGCGACCTTGGTCGCAGTGTTGACCCGGGTCGCAGTTGTTCTGATTGCACTGTAATCTTATGCGACCTTGGTCGCAGTGCGACCTTGGTCGCAGTACATGTAGTGCGACCCTAGATTGCAGTGTAGTCCTGGTTCTAGTTGTTTTTTTTTTGCAATGCATGACTGCGACCGAGGTCGCAGTTTATTAAAAAACAAATATGCTTTTTATTCCCTTATAATTTTTAAATAATCATTGGTCTAAAGTGTTTATTTTTCTTCCTACGTAGGTAAACAACAGATACAGGTTCGTCCTCTGAGATCAAGCATAAAACCAATGTGCCAGTTAATGAAGAAATTTAAGAAGTACATACAGGCTGATTTCGTAGAGGCGATGAAGAATACCCCATTTGGCCCAATCTTCATGGCGTTCTACAATGAAGAATTTGGGGCTGAAAAGGCTCTAAAATCAAACGTTGTCGTGCTGCGTATTTTAGACCAGTATGACAGGAATACAAAGAACTTTACAATTGGGGGCAAAGAGATTGAGTTAACAGTGGAGGATGTTGCCCTAACTTTTTGTCTACCTGTCAATGGGGCAGATTTTGTGATGAATAAGACATGTACGATGAAAGATAGAGGGTTATAAAACATTTTTTCCCCAATATAAAGAAGATCACAAAAGTATCTATTGAAGATGCTTTGGATGATCTTCTTGTCAAGAGAAGGAAGAGAGATATATTAGATGTGACACCGGATGAACAATCTGAGCAGCAATTGTCTATAAATGAAATTATAAGAGACATAAATAGACTTGCAGCTCAAGACTTTACCACATTAGTCATCCTATACATGTCGGCCACTCTTTTCTTCTCTGGCAGTAAATGCACGGTGCCGTGGTATATTGTGGAACAGATTGCCAATATGCAACTGATGAGGACAATATGCTGGGCAAAAGCTGTTTGGCAATTCCTGATTGACTCAATGGACATCTTCAGGCAAACCACGTACGAGCTGCAAGGATGCTCCGTGCAAATTATTGTAAGTAGAAATCTCAAATTTGGCCAACATTGTATGAAATTTACCCATAAATTGAGAAAATTTGTGGAAACTAATTTAATTTTTCATTTTTGCAGTATTGGCTGTGTGAGAGGGCACCTATTTTTGAGCAGAGGTTTGGTTTGGAGGAAAAAACCCCACGCGCAGTAAGATGGGACCTCCAAAATATTAGCAGATCTCTACTTGAAGTTGATCTAAAAAAGATTGAC
The DNA here is from genome assembly GCA_038442645.1 of Agave tequilana. Classification (NCBI taxonomy): domain Eukaryota; kingdom Viridiplantae; phylum Streptophyta; class Magnoliopsida; order Asparagales; family Asparagaceae; genus Agave; species Agave tequilana. Next base: position 38,452 of record JAVJIF010033898.1, on the reverse strand, counting down.
AGCAATATTGTAAGTTAAACTTCTTTTTATGTGTAGTACAAATAAAATGCGACCATAGTCGCAGTATTGAGCTGCACCTTTCGCAGTTCGTTTTCTGCCTGACAAATAATGTGCGACCATGGTCGCATTCTCTTGAAAATACCCTTTTCAACAGAATTGCGACCATGGTCGCAGTGTTGAGCTGCATGTCTTGGCAGATAAATTTGTGCACGATAAACATACTGCGACCATGGTCGCATTCTTATCCAAAATATTTCATAAATAAACTGCGACCATGGTCGCAGTATCATTATTTCATTGTTTTATTTTTAACTTACCTTTTTCTGTTTATTTTCAGATTTTGAGTCGAATGGCCAACATCTCTAATGCTGAAAAAAATATGGTTGGCCTTCCTGTTGAAGGGGAAGAGGAGGAGGAAGAAGAAGTAGCAGAAGATGAAGGTGAAGATGAAGAAGAAGAAAAAGAAGAAGAAGAAGGTGAAAGTGAAGGAGATGAAGGAGGCCATACATATAATGAAGCTGACATCCCGGCGGAAAAGGAGCCAGAACCGGCTGAAACGAGTGAGCAAGAACCAATTTTTGAAGGTTATTTGCCACCTCCACCGGATGTTCAAGCAGAAGAAATAAAACAATTGAGGTCTGAAAATCAGCACTTGAGAGATTATGTTTCTCAGCTTGAAAAAAAGATTGAAAATATGGAGACTGAGAAAAGACTCAAGGCTGAATTAAAATTAAAAAGGAGAGAAAAAAGAGAGAAGAAAAACCAAAAAGACAGCAGAGGAAATTAAAGGTTAAAGAAGAGGAAGAAGAAGAGCTGCTGAGAGCAGCCGCTGCTGCGAAGAAGGAGAAGGAGAAGAAGAGGGAAGAAGAGAAGGAAAAGGAGAACAGGAGGAGAGAAGTGGAGGAGAAGGAGAAGGAGAATAGAAGAAGGGAAGATGAGGAGAATGAAAGGAGGAAGAGGGAAGAGGAAGAGAAAGAGAAGGAGAAGAAGAGGGAAGAAGAGAAGGAAAAGGAGAACAGGAGGAGAGAAGTAGAGGAGAAGGAGAAGGAGAATAGAAGAAGGAAGAGGAGGAGAATGAAAGGAGAATGAGGGAAGAAGAGGAGAAGGAGAAGAAGAGGAGGGAAAAGGAGGAGCAGGAGAAGGAGAAGAGGAGGAGGGAAGAGGAGCGGCAGGAGAGGAGGAGGAGGGAAGAGGAAGAGAATGAGAAGAAGAGGAGGAAGGCGCAGATGGAGAACAAAAGAATGAAGGAGCAGATGGAGAAGCAGGCTGAAGAGGAGAAGAAGAAAAAACTGGAAGAGGATAAAATAATAGGTTCTGAATCTATTTTAAATTTTTATGGGGAAGATATGCAAAAATTTTCTGTGGATATAAGTCAAATGATTCAAGAATCCCAAAAAGATAGTGCTTCTGAAAAAAAATTTAAGAACATACTCTGCCTCAGAAGCAATCCTCAAAAGAAGCTGTTTTGGAAACCTCTAAAGCAACAATAGAGAGGGGAGTCAAAGAACGCAAGCGCGCTGAAAGAGATCGCGATGACTCCGACTTTGTTTATCCAAAATAGAAGAAGAAAAAAAATGAAAATCCTCTTCCACAGCCTGCGGCTGTGAGTTCTACCGCTGGTTTCGGCGACAAAGAGATCTCCTCTACTGAGCCAAAATCGAGAGAATTGACCGAAACCACATCATACAGAATTCTGCAGCCCCATCAACAAGCTCTTATAAAAAATTTCTTCGACAAGTCCTACTCTAAGTAAGTTAATTCATATAAAAAAATTTCTGTTATACCTTTATATAAGAACAATTAAATTACTAACTTTCTTTTGAATATCTTGTAGTTCTACTGCGTATCAGGATACCGATAATGCAATCATCATTTCAAGGAATGACATTGAGGACCTGATGTTCAGTAGAGACTTAGCTGCAAATATAATTCATTTCTACATGCAGCATCTTGAGAAAAGAGAAAGATTAAAAAGCATATTCTTCCGAAGCGAAGCTTGGGTAAAATCTACTTTCTCCTTTACGGTTTAATGTAATATCAACTCTGGAACAGATTACTAATATTCTCTATCTCTGTGTAGGCATAAATCATGTACTGCGACTAAGGTCGCAGTGTATAATTAAAATGTACTGCTACTAACACATGTACTACGACTAAGGTCGCAATTTATAATTAAAATGTATTGCTACTAACTCAGGTACTGCGACAAATGTAACAGCTGCGACCTGCGACCAAGGTCAGAGCTGCGACCTGCGACCAAGGTCGGAGCTGCGACCAAGGTCGCAGTTTATAATTAAAATGTACTGCTACTAACTCATGTACTGCGACTAAATAATATACTGCGACTAAGGTCGCAGCTGCGACTAAGGTAATTAAAATATATTGCGACTAAGTTATGTTCTCTATCACTGTGTAGGCATGTACTTCGACTAAGGTCGCAGTTTTAAAATATGATAGTAAGAAACGCTGCGACCTTGATCGCAGTGTCTTGTCTTGACTTAATGACTCCTAATTTTAATTAATTTTTTGTTATATTTTAAATTCATTTTGTATTTGATTTAAATTTTTTTTTCTTGTCCGCAGCACGGTGTTGTAAATAAAATTGAAGATCTGGAAGGTCATTTCATCAAGCAGAAGCTGTTGAAAAACTGGACAGCTGACGTGCAGTACATGTTCTTCCCGATCAATCACAAACATAGTGCCGACGAGCCGGGATTTCACTGGACCTTGCTGGTATTCGATTGCTCCACAGAAGAGTGGATTTTTTACAACTCTTTGGTCCTAGCTGACAAAAAGGTAGTATAACAAAGCTTTACCAAAGAGATGCAAGAATAATGGTGAGTTGAAATTTAATATTTTGATTACTGGAAACTTGCAATTAATTTGATTAATACTAATTTTTGTTCCTATTGACATTGCAGAAAGAAAGATTATTAGAGATTTTTGAGATTCATTCCAAAAAATTAATGAGAAAAATTAAAATAAAATACGCAAAATGCCCCCAACAAGCAAACAGGTATATAAATTTTTGACATCTAATTTCATTTCATATTTTCTACTTTTTTTAGTACAAAATCTAATTTCATTTAATGATTGCTCTATGGAAATTTCAGTGTTGATTGCGCTATATATGTATGCAAGTACATGGAAAGCATAGTGTCTGGCTATCATCTATCAGCTGTTGATGCTGTTACGGTTGCTGGTGTACAGAAACTAAGAAGTGAGCTTGCATACATGATACTTGCAGATGTAGAGAAGAGTTGGGATGAAAAACAGACATTATACGACATACGACATATGAAGACTGATAGTTGACAAATTATTGATATACCACAATTTTTTTTTATAAATGTAAAAAATATTTCAAGTGCAATTCATTGCATAATTTTTTTGTTGTATTGATTTAATTTATACACATTTCTATACATTTATTTATTATAAGTTCCATTGATTATTTACAGTCTTCATTTGTTACAACTTGGCTTTTACTATTGCGTACTGATGTTAGAAACATACATGCCTTCAGTAATTGTGTTAATCAACAACAACACTGTGACCTTCGTCGCTATGCGTGTTAATATAAAGGAAACACCTACCTAACGTACAACGACTTAAGTCTTCACCATCTCAAAATTCTAAAAAGAAGGTTGCGACTTTGGTCGCAGTTGATAGCCGCAGCCTTAGTAAAATACAATGCGACTTTGGTCGCAGTTGATGGCGGCAATGTTTTAATCAACAATAACACTGCGACCTTGGTTGCTATGCGTGTTAATATTAAGGAAACACATACCTAACGTACTGCGACTTAAGTCTTCACCATCTCAAAATTTTAAAAAGAAGGTTGCGACAGTTGATAGCCGCAGTCTTAATAAAATACAATGCGACCTTGTTCGCAGTTGATGGCGGCAATGTTTTAATCAACAACAACACTGCGACCTTGGTCGCTATGCGTGTTAATATAAAGGAAACACCTACCTAACGTACTGCGACCTAAGTCGCAGTACATGTAGTGCGACCCTAGATTGCAGTTGCTGGCCATCTTTATCAATAACAACACTGCGACCTTGGTCGCAATTAACCATGTACACTGCGACCAAAGTCTCTGACTACATTATGTACAAAAAAAATTAAACTATAAAGTAGAATTTTGTAGCATTAAAACTTTAAAGTACAAGTACATACAAAAATAATACAGTAGAAATCAAAGAATTATAATAAATCTGATTATAATTACACGCCAGTGTCAGAATGCGACTTAATCTCTCTACACTGTGCGACCCTGGTCGCACTTCATAAAAAATTGAAGTCTTTGTTCCTTCGAGATGGAGGCAACCCAAACCTACTTCTTCTGCCAATAAAAAAATAAATAGTAAGAATTTTAAAGATTAATCGTTATAAAAAAAATGATTAACAGGTTTAATGTAATATACCATTAACGGACAACCAGTCCTGTAATGGCCCAGCTCTTGGCAGTTACCACATCTTCGATAATTAACTTCCTTCTGATATATAGAATCTTCAAAACCAGACTTAAGCCTGGATGCAGCTCTAGGTCTCCCCTTGGTTGGTACAGGACCAATTGGATCACGTATATTCAATTCTTCACCATCTCGCAATATGACAACGGATCCACTGGAACCAACGGCAGTCTTAGGATGTGATGAATGATCATTTCCTGACATTGCTCTGTATTCTCTAGCGGTATCTTGGGCAAAACTTTCCAAAACTCCCTCCAACTTTGAAATATTTTCATCAGAATCAGCGACCATGTCCAGAATTGCATTAAATTTTGAACGAACTGTCCACAATCTAGCCGTCCGTGGAGTGCCTTGACTGGGAAAAGGCCTCATGCCATTTTCAATTGCAACGTTTTTGTAACGAGCGTCCAACCTCCATCTCTGAAGTATATATGATTCCGGTATATGTGTAACGTGATTGCGCCACAAAATACACAGAATATGTCTACATAGGATACCCTCTGTTTCAAATAACGAGCAACTGCAAGAAACATGAAGTTCCTCTCGCTTATCATAACTGACCTTTTCCCAACTGTCTTTTGATTCTGAAAAATTACCAACCAAATATGTTGATCCAGGTTTGTCATGTTCCACCTCTTCTGAAAACAGTGTCATTACAACTGTCCATTCCTTTTGGAACAACTGAAAAATCTTCGGTGTATACAACTTCGAAACCTGTATCTCATATGGATTGGATGTACAATTGGGCACAGAATTCAAACCCCTAAAATCTTGAAGAGATTCAGATGCACGACGGGAAGCAACGGCTTTATCATATTGGTGAACAAATTCCACTAGTTTAGTGTTTGAGTTAACAAAACCATCAAAGAAGGAATTAATACTCTCGGACCTCTGACTGGTTGTCATTCCAGCACAGAAAACATCCTTGAGATATGCATTAACCCAATGTCCACGAAGCCTGTACATCTTCATCAACCAACTGTCATCTTCTTCTTCTAACTGATATTTTTCACTCATCAGATGCCATCGTTCCTCACAAGTGCTTATATCGCGGGAGGTGTACCAAGCATGGAATCGGATACCATATCTTCTCCATACTTGTTAGCCATTGGGATTTGTTGCTCGGCAATATGTTTCCGTACATGCCAGAAACAGTAACGGTGCCGAGACGTCGGGAAAACAATCTTGATGGCCTCACCAATCTGCGCATCCTGATCAGTAATAATCAGCTTCGGTTCAACTCCATGCATGCACTTGAGCCATTTTTGGAATAACCAAACAAAAGTATCCCTCTGCTCATCAGCAAGCATTGCACAGCCGAACAAAATTGACTGCCGGTGATGATTTACTCCAGTGAATGGAGTAAATGGCAAGCTCAAGTTATTAGTTCTGTATGTGGTGTCAAAAACGATCACATCACAGAAGCTCAGATACGAGGAAATAGCTCTTCCATCAGCCCAAAAATGCTTCTAAGTGTGCCCGCGTTATCAACTTCACTTGAAAAGAAGAATTCTGGATCGGTCTCGGCTTTCTCTTGAAAATATTTGATAATAGCAATAAACTCATGACCGCAGTTATTTCTACGTTGACGAGTGAAATCAATAACTTGTTGAGGACGCACTTCTTCACAGCCTTCTCCCTGGCTCATTGCATTAACAATGCGGGAAATATTTGAAGGCCGCATTCCAACATCAACCAGATTGCTCATAATGCTTCTGCTAATTGTTGAACGATGAGTCTGGTGAGAGTAATGGTGATGTACCTTATCCGGGCTAGACAATTCATGTGAATGAGTATCAACAAATTTTGTGATAACCCAATATCGAGTTGAGTCCAAAAATAAACGAAGACAGATATGCATCTCAGCAGGACAACCTACTCTAGTGTTAACTCGACGATGCACTATAAGCCCCTCCTGTCTTTTGTCACACAACTTCTTCAGACCTTCCTTGTTACAGCAAAATTTTCTGCAAATCATCTCATGAGGAGGCTTCCGTGACTTATCTGTACTTTTTCTTCTCACGCTAAAACCTCTATTCCTTGCAAAAGAATTGTAGAAATTGTATGCTTCCATATGCGACAGGAACTGTTTCCCTATAAACTTATCTGAGCTTCCAGACATTTCTGCATGTGCATTCATATCCTACAAAATGAATTTACACGAATTAAATGAATATAAATATTTTTTAGATATCACTGTATTCTAAAATATAAGTTATATAAATGCGACCAAGGTCGCATAAGAGATGAAAACAATTTACTTCTTATCAGCTGTTGCGACCAAGGTCACAGTTATCCGTATGAGAAGAAATCTATATTACTTCTTACTAAAGACTGCGACCTAAGTTGCAGTAAATAAAAATAAGATTTCACATACGACATGAAATCTATAATACTTCTTATTGAAGACTGCGACCTAAGTCGCAGTTATCAGTATGTGAATAAATCTATATTATTCCTTACTAAAGACTGCGATCTAAGTCGCAGTTATCCGCATGTGAAGAAATCTATAACAAAACTTACTAAAGACTATGACCTAAGTCGCAGTTATCCGTATGTGAAGAAATATATATTACTCCTTACTAAAGACTGCGACCTAAGACGCATACCCTAGAAAAAAAGAATTCACAGCCGGAGATTATTTTCAAATAAGAATGCGACCGAATATTAAAACGGTCGCAGTACCTCATAGTCTAAAGAGAAAACATTAAATATTTAAGAAATTATTTTTAAAATATATATAAACAATTAAAACCTGTTGATCGGCATGCAGAGATGTCAACCCTTCAAGATTTTCAATATTCTGAGAGAAAGTAGAACCAGATGCAATATCTTCCATATTAAGATCGCCGGTATACTGCTCAGACGTCGACATTAAATATTTTGTAGAAAAAAATTAATCTGAAAAGATTTTATATTTTCAGAAAAAAGTTTATCACAGACTGAAAAGGTGAAACTAGATCTTTCAAAAAGAGGTCAGGAAATAGGGTGAAAAGTAATTTATATAGAATATCCTATAAAGAGCGGCAAAAAAAAGGGGAAAAATAATAATAAACAATAAGGAAGGGAACCAAAAGAGTTGCTTTTCATAAGGGGTATTTGGTAATTTAACAGTCACCTAAAAGCGTGCCGCGAGTCAGTGAGGTGACAATTTGAGCCACGTCACCGCAGGCTGAGAGAGTACTCTCAGCCCGCGGGCTGATATACATTTTTCTCTACATATATATATGTATATGTGTGTGTGTGTGTGTATATATATATATATATGTGTGTGTGTGTGTGTGTGTGTGTGTGTGTGTGTGTGTGTATGTTTGTGTGTGTGTGTGTGTGTATATATATATATATAGGGAGCTGATCCTCTAAGAACGGTTCTCACGAATTCCTGTGAGAACTTTCATGATTGGTAGTGAAAAGTGCATTTTTATCATCATATTTACCATCACATTTTCATATTTATTCATTTAATTCTGCACATTTATTAATAATTTGTAATTTATTGTGTGTAGGCCTCGAATTATTATGTTTATAATAAATAAAGCCTAATGAAGCCCAAAAGCCCATATTTGAAGCCCAAGAGTCAAAGTGCAAATATCAGATTGTCAAAGTGCAATTATACAAGGGCTAAAGTTGCAATTATCAAAGATAAGGAAGGATAGAATTCTACCCAACCCTAAACTCTTGCAGGATGTGCATAAAAGCCAAAGATGAGAAGGAAATTCGTGGATAAAAGATTGGAGAATACAAAATCTAGATAACTTGATTTCCAAGTTATATCCATATCCCAATATTTAGAGCCAGGATCGAACTTCCAGAAGCAGGAGCCCAAATGGACGGACCAGGAGAGGCCACGCGCCAAAGCGCGTGGCCAGAAGCCACTAAAGTGCCGCGGACCCGCGGCAAAAGCGCGGCATTCTGGATGAGTTAGAATCCCAGATTTCGTGGGCAAGTTCATCCAGGACTCCTCGGCCTTCTAC
>JAVJIF010033898.1:0-27500 GCA_038442645.1 Agave tequilana | reverse complement strand
AGTAGCAATTATATATAATAACTATGAAATACTACTCCCAGCTATTGCAAACTATGTATTAATATTCTTTAGCTCTAGAAAATTTTATTTTCTCCTTGTTTGGGTGGGTTTCATAAGGATTAGTTCAGGCCAATTGAGGCTGAAACAACTTTTGGTCAAACTTACTAGAGACAAGGTTAATTAATATTAATTGTACATAGAAACTACGTAATACCATTGTCAGCCCTTAAAAACTATGTTTCTCCTGTTTGGTCCCATTTGACTCTTATAAGGCCTAGTTCAGGCCAATCGGTGTTGAAAGTTTGATTTTTGGTCAAATTTCCAATAAAAACTAGAAACAAGTTTAATTAGTAGTAATTGTACATAAAACACTGTCATACTACTTCGGGCTCTTGAAAACCACGTTTTCTCATCGTTTGGGCCCTAATCGGCTCTTATAAGGCCTAATTCAGGCCAATTGGGGTTGAAGTTCAACTTTTAGTAAACTTCCCAATTAAGACTGAAAACTAGTTTAATTAGTAGTAATTTTATACATGAAACTATGTCATACTACTCCCGGTACTTTGAAATCTCATTTTCTCCTCGTTTGGGCCCTAATCAGCTCTTATAAGGCCTAATTCAGGCCAATCGGGGTTGAAAGTTTGACTTTTAGTAAAAATTCTTAATTAAGACTAGAAACTAGTTTAATTAAAAATAATTATACATAAAAACTATGTATTACTACTCTCGGCTCTTAAAAACATTGTTTGATCCCTAATCGGCTCTTACAAGGCCTAGTTCAGGCCAATCAGGACTGAAAGTTTGACTTTTGATCAAAATTCTAAATTAACATAAGAAACAAGATTAATTAGTAATAATTGTGCATAGAAACTCTATAATCCACTCTCAGCACTTGAAAATCATGTTTTTCTCCCGTTTGGCCCATTCAGCTCTTATAAGGCCTAGTTCAGGCTAATAAGAACTGAAGGTTTGGGTTTTGGTCAAACTTTCATATTCGGACTAGAAAATAGTTTAATTAGTGGTAATTGCACATAAAAACTATATCATACTACTCTCGGCTCTTGAAAACCTCATTTTTATCCCGTTTGGGCCCTAATCAGCTCTATATTGCCTAGTTCAGGCCAATCGGGGCTTAAAGTTTGACTCTAGGTCAAACTTTCCAATTAACACTAGAAACAAAGTTAATTAGTAGTAATTATACATAGAAACTATGTAATACCATTCATGTCCCTTTTAAACCTTCTTTTCCTCCAGTTTGTCCCCATTCGTCTCTTATAAGGCCTAGTTCAGGCCAATCAGGGATGAAATTTGACTTTTGGCAAAAATTCTCAAATAATCCTAAAACAAGTTAAACTAGTTAACACTAGAAACAAGGTTATTTAGTAGTAATTGCATATAGAAACTATGTAATACCACTCACGTCTCTTGAAAATCATATTTTCCTCTCGTTTGGTCATGTTCGGCTCTTATAATGCCCAGTTGAGGCCAGTCGGTGCTGAAGATTTGACTTTTGGTCAAACTTCCCTATTAAGAATAAAACAAATTTAATTAATAGTAATTTTACATGAAAACTATGTAGTACTACTCTCGGCTCTTGAAAAGATATTTTCTCCCTGTTTGAGCTCTATTCGGCTTTTCTAATGCCTAGTTCAGGCCAATCAGGGCTGAAGATTTGACTTTTTATTAAACTTCCCAATAAAGAATAGAAACAAGTTTAATTAATAGTAATTATACATAAAAATATGTAATACTACTCCTGGCTCTTGAAAGTATGTTTTCTCCTTGTTTGAGTCTTATTCTGCTCTTATAATGCCTAGTTCAGGCCAATCGAGCCTGAAAATTTGACTTTTATACGAACTTGCTGATTAATAGTAGAAACAAATTAATTAGTTGTAATTGTATTAGAAACTATGTAATACTACTCCTAGCTCCTAAATAATATTTTCTCCCTGTTTAGGTCATATTCGACTTTTTAAAGGCCTAGCTTAGGCCAATCTGGGCGGAAAGAGTGACTTTTGATCAAAATCTCTAATTAAGGCCAGAAACAAGTTTAATTAGTAGTAATTATACATAAAAATTATGTAATACTACTCTCAGCTCTTGAAAACCCTAGTTTCTCTCCCGATTTGGCCCTTTTCGGCTCTTATAAGGCCTAGTTCAAGCCAATCAGGGCTGAACGTTTGACTCTTTGTCAAATTTTCAAATTAACACTAGAAACAAGATTAATTAGCCACAATTGTACATAGAAACTATGTAATAATACTCCTGGCGCTTTAAAATCATGTTTTATCTCTATTTAGGTCATATTCGGCTCATATAAGGCCTAATTTAGGGCAATCGGGACAGAAAGTCTGACTTTGGTCAAACTTTCCAATTAAGACTAGAAACAAGTTTAATTAGTAGGAATTATACATAAAAACTATGTAATACTACTCGCTGCTCTTGAAAACTACATTTTCTCCCCATTTGGACCCTATTCAGCTCTAATAAGGCCTAGTTCAGGTTAACAGGGCTTTAAAGTTTGACTTTTGGTTAAGCTTCCAAATTAACAATAGAAATTAGGTTAATCAGAAGTAATTGTACATAGAACTATGCAATACCATTCACGACCCTTGAAAATCATATTTTCCTCCCATTTGGTTCCTATTCGGCTATTATAAAGCCTAGTCCAGACCAATCGGGGCAGAAAGTTTGATTTTTGATAAAACTTTCCAATTAAGACTAGAAATTAGTTTAATCGTAGTAATTATGCAAAAAACTATGTATTAATACTCTTAGCTCTTGAAAGCTTTATTTTCTCCTCATTTGGGCGGCTATTATAAGGACTGGTTCAGGCCAATTGGGGCTGAAACAATTTTTGGTCGAACTTACTAGAGACAAGGTTAATTAGTATTAATTGTACATAGAAACTAAGTAATACCATTGACGGCCCTTAAAAACCATGTTTTCCTCCCGTTTGGTCCCATTCGGCTCTTATATGGCCTAGTTCAGGCCAATCGGTGTTGAAAGTTTGATTATTGGTCAAACTTCCCAATAAAAACTAGAAACAAGTTTAATTAGTAGTAATTATATATAAAAACACTGTCATACTACTATGGGCTCTTGAAAACCACGTTTTTCTCCTCGTTTGGGCCCTAATCGGCTCTTATAAGGCCTAATTCAGGCCAATTGGGGTTGAAAGTTTAACTTTTACTAAACTTCCCAATTAAGACTGGAAACTAGTTTAATTAGTAGTAATTATACATGAAACTATGTCATACTACTCCCGGCACTTAAAACCTCATTTTCTTCCCGTTTGGACCCTAATTGGCTCTTATAAGGCCTAATTCAGGTTAACAGGGTTGAAATTTTGACTTTTAGTAAAACTTCCCAATTAGTAGAAATTAGTTTAATTAATAGTAATTATATATAAAAACTATGTATTACTACTCTTGGCTCTTGAAAACCTCGTTTGAGCCCTAATTGGCTCTTATGAGGACTAGTTCAGGCCAATCAGGAATGAAAGTTTGACTTGTGATCAAAATTTCTAATTAACATAAGAAACAAGGTTAATTAGTAATAATTGTGCATAGAAACTCTATAATCCACTCTCAGCACTTGAAAATCATGTTTTTCTCCCGTTTAGCCCCATTCAGATCTTATAAGGCCTAGTTCAGGCCAATAAGAACCGAAAGTTTGGGTTTTGGTCAAACTTTCATATTAAGATTAGAAAATAGTTTAATTAGTGGTAATTGCACATAAAAACTATGTAATACTACTCTCGCTCTTGAAAACCTCATTTTTTCCCGTTTGGGCCCTAATCAGCTCTTATATTCCCTAATTCCGCCCAATCGGGGCTGAAAGTTTAACTCTAGGTCAAACTTTCCAATTAACACTAGAAACAAAGTTAATTAGTAGTAATTATACATAGAAAATATATAATACCATTCACGTCCCTTGTAAACCTTTTTTTCCTCCAGTTTGGTCCTCATTCGTCTCTTATAAGGCCTAGTTCAGGCCAATCAGGGCTGAAATTTGACTTTGATAAAAATTCTCAAATAATCCTAAAATAAGTTAAACTAGTTAATACTAGAAACAAGGTTATTTAGTAGTAATTGCATATAGAAACTATGTAATACCACTCACGGCTCTTGAAAACCATATTTTCCTCTCGTTTGGGTCATGTTCGGCTCTTATAATGCCTACTTGAGGCCAATTAGAGCTGAAGATTTGACTTTTGGTCAAACTTTCCTATTAAGAATAGAAACAAGTTTAATTAGTAGTAATTTTACATGAAAATATGTAGTACTACTCCCGGCTCGTGAAAAGATGTTTCTCCCTGTTTGAGCCTTATTCGGCTTTCATAATGCATAGTTCAAGCCAATCGGGGCTGAAGATTTGAGTTTTTATCAAACTTCCCAATAAAGAATAGAAACAAGTTTAATTAGTAGTAATTATATATAAAAACTATGTAATACTACTCTCGACTCTTGAAAGCATGTTTTCTCCTTGTTTAAGTCCTATTCTGCCCTTATAATGCTTAGTTCAGGCCAATCGAGCCTGAAAATTTGACTTTTAGACAAACATCCTGATTAATAGTAGAAACAAGTTTAATTAATAGTAATTGTATATAAAAACTATGTAATACTACTCCTAGCTCCTAACTATATATTTTTCCCTGTTTAGGTCATATTTGTTGGCCCATAAGGTTACACTCTCCATTTGTTTAGAGTTTTGATGATAACAAACCAAATAGGAGCTACATGGTACTAATTAGTTTGTTAAGATAAGTTTCAGGTTTGTACCATAATTTGGAGGCCATTGCTTAGCTATTGCAAGAAATTCTAGGTTCATGAAGTAAAGAAGGCTTTTTGCACATCAAGGAAGGAACTTAGAAGAGAAGGCTCTAACAAGGCATAACATGGCTCAAGACTTCAAGATTGCTCAAAGATAATTCATTAGAATTGTTTCTAGTTTTATAGTTTTGTTAAAGAATAGTGAATAGGTTTGAAGCTCTATCACACACGTTTTTGCGCACATCTTATTTCAAACAATATTTCCCATAAATATGTAAAAATTATTTTAAATTTAAAGCTTTTCGTTTATAAGCTCAATTTTGGGTATTAGACTTATTTCAAATCAAGACTATATTGTTTGATTTCAAAACCCCTTCGAAAATCTGCTTTGTTTTTGACCTCTGACCTGAGCCGGTCGACCGACCGGTCGACCGTCCCTGTGTCAGGTCAATCCGGTCGACCGACCCAGTCGACCGAGGTTCTGGCAGCAGTGCGTATCCGTGTGCACGTTTCACAGTCGACCGGGGCGGTCGACCGATACCTGCCTGACTGCAAGACCTCTGTTCTCTGTTTGTTTCGGTCGACCGGCCGGTCGACCGCTAGCCGGCAACGGCTCTTATTTTTGAGTTTCGGTCGACCGACCGGTCGACCGATATAGCCGTTTGAACAGTAACGGTTATTTTTCTGAGCTGTTTAAATTTTGTCTTTTTCTCACTTAAATATGTTTAAGTTATACGTTTTGGACTTAATACTTCCTAATTGGCCTTAAGTGAGTTTTATCTTCAAACCCTAGCCCTCTACTATAAATAGGGGTGTTTAGGGAGAGGTTCATAACAAGAAAAATTAGCAAAAGTTTCAAAAGTTTAAGGCATTCAAAAGAGCTTTGTTTCTTGGTTTTTGTGCTGAAATTCTCCCTCATTTTCTGAAGTGTTTTCAAGAACTCTCTGATTTCTTTTTCTTTTCTCCTTACACACAAGAGCTTCATTCCTACTCATTGTTCTACAAGGATTTTTGTAAGGGAAGAAAGGTTTGCAAAAGAGAAGTTTGTGGTCTTTTGACTACCAAGAGAGAACTTGTACTTGAGATTGTGAAGTTGGGTACTCCGGTGTATTTGTAATATCTTTGTGATAGTGGAAGTAGTTAGCAATCCTTCTGGGGAAGGCGGGGAAGTAGAGCTGGGTGCTCGAACCTCGATAACAATTCTTGGTGTTTGCGTTTGGTTACTTTCCCTTGCTCTTGCTCTACTTTCATTGCACTTATTACTTGCTCTCTATTGTCATTGCTATATTCACTTGTTTTCATTCATCTTGTCAATCAAAGTCCCATACAACAAGATTGCATTGTGCACCTCCAACTCAAATCCAGAGGAATCACGAGGAAGGAGTTCAGAGCCCTTCACGGGGAATCCGACTTCTAGTCTTATTTTGGGAGATTGTTGCATCATATTTTTAAATTGTGCATTGATTAGCATTATCACCTATTCACCCCCCCTCTAGGTAATTCATTGCCAATCCGCCTATGAGATTTGGCAACATTTGTTGGTCACACACGAGGGGACTTCACAAGTTAAGAGAGCTAAGATAGATCTCTTAAGGTCCCAATATGAATCCTTTAAAATGATTGATGATGAATCCATTGATTGCATGATTACGAGGTTTACTAAAATCACCAATGCTCTTTCTTCTTTAGGTGATGATATGTCAAATGACCAAAAGGTGCGGAAAGTGATTCGGGCTCTTCCTTCATCATGGGAGACAAAGGCCACCACCTTGAAAGAATTGAACGACAAGGATGAAATGGACCTCATTAATCTCATTGGGAACTTAAAGACCCATGAGATGGAAAAGAAAGCAAGAGAAGAAGCCGCTCCGCTAAAGAAGAAATCCATTGCTTTCAAGTCTTCATCCACCCTTGATGACGATGAAGAAGATAAAGAAGAAGATGAGGAGCTCTCCCTTCTTGTGCGAAATGTCAAAAGGATGTACCGGAAGAACAAGCTCAACTTCCGAAGGAAATTTGAAAGCAAAGAGGAGAGAAGAATTATTTGCTACAATTGCCGAAAGCCCGGACATATCATGGCGGATTGCCCGGAATTCAAGAAGAAGATGACTTCCTCCTTCAATCCAAAGAAGCCGGTTGAAAAGAAAGCCTATAAAGCCACATGGGATTCAGAAAGCGAATCCGAAGACGAGGTGGACCAAGCGAACATGTGTTTCATGGCAAACACACCAAAGGTAACCCCTCAACCTCTTGATGATGAAGAAGATGAATTAAGTAAAGAGGTGCTTGTACATGCTTTTGTTGAGCTTTCGGAAACATATGATAATAAAAAGGTAGAATGCTCAAAATTGAAAAAAGAAGTTGCTTTGCTTAAAAATCAACTTGCTATTATCACTAGAGAAAAAGATGAAATTTCTTCAAATCTTATTTCTACTCAAAATGAATTTAGTGCTTACAAAGTTGCATGTAAAGCAAAATTTCCTAAGATTGATGAAAAAGAAATTTCTTCTTTAAAAACTAAAATGGTTGATTTTGAAAAGGTTTGAAAGATTGTGCTTTTAACACAAAGAAACTTAAAGAAAAGTTTTCTAAAAAGCACACTTCTCATATTAAAGATTCTCATGTTAAGATTCCTCATGCTCACACTACACACCACACTCATGCTAAACCCACACATGCTCACAAATCTCACACTCACTATGCTTTTAAATATGGTAGAGTGTATAGATGCACATATTGTGGTAAGAATGGACATTTGGCTAAGTTTTGCTATGACCAAGTAAATAGATCAAATAATCTTGTTTGGGTTCATGGAACTAACTCTTTAGGACCCAAGAAAATGTGGGTACCAAAATTAAGTCCTAAATTATTTGATGTAGGTACACACCAAGGCTCCAAGACGTAGGGAGCGGTGGTACCTTGATAGTGGTTGTTCAAGACACATGACATGGGACATCAACAACTTTACAACCCTATCAAGGTACATGGAAGGTGGCACCGTCACCTTTGGGGATGACTCCAAGGGCACAATCATTGGTATAGGTAGCATTCGAATTGGTGCATCTCCTATTATAGAAAATGTTGTTCTTGTAGATGGTTTGAAACATAATTTGCTTAGCATTAGTCAACTTTGTGACCGCGGACTTAAAGTTGTTTTTGATGATTCTTCTTGCAAGATTTTTGATGTTAAATCCAATGATTGTATTCTTACCGGTTTTCGTTATAGCAATGTTTATATCATTGAAATGCTTAATTTGGATTGTTCTACTAAATGCTTGAATGCTTTTGATGAAAATTCTTGGCTTTGGCATAGAAGATTAGGACATGAATCTTTTGACCATCTTTCTAGGATTAATTCAAAGGAATTGGTGAAGGGTATTCCTTGCGTGAAGTTGTGGTGCGTGCCAACTTGGGAAACAAACCAAGTCTTCCTTCAAACCAATCAAGGATATCATGTCAACTAGGCCTTTAGAATTAATTCATATGGATCTTTTTGGACCTACTAAAACTAAGAGTTTAAATGGTAGTAGATATGCATATATTTTAGTTGATGATTTTTCCCGTTTCACTTGGGTTTTCTTTTTGGAACACAAAGATCAAACTTTTTCTCATTTCAAAGTTTTTCGAAAAAGAGTTGAAAAAGAAAAAGTTTTTCGATTTTGAAAATAAGGAGTGATAGAGGTGGTGAGTTTGTTAACCAACTCTTCATGACTTATTGTGATGAAAAGGAAATCAAGCATGAAATGTCTTGTCCTAGGACTCCACAACAAAATGGAGTTTGATTGGTAGTGAAAAATGCATTTTTATCATAACATTTACCATCACATTTTCATATTTATTCATTTAATTCTGCACATTTATTAATATTTTGTGATTTATTGTGTGCAGGCCTCGAGTTCTTATTTTTATAAGAAATAAAGCTTAATGAAGCCCAAAAGCCCATATCCAAGCCCAAGTCCAAGCCCAGGTGTAAAAGTGCAAATATCAAATGTCAAAAGTGCAAATACATAAGGGCCAAAGTTGCAAATACAAAGAAGAGGGAAGGATAGACTTCTATTCAACCCTAAATGCTTGCAGGAAAGAGTTTAAAGATAAATTCGGATTCAGACTGTACATGTTTAGTATTCAGATCATAACTTTTGCTACAGATATGCAAATCCGATGATTCAAAATGCTCCAGAAAGAAGACTTGAAGCCCTACAACTCTTATGTTGATCAAACTTTCCAATTCAATCCGTAGATAAGCTAATTTCGTCGATCAAGATGATAAGAAGTTGCAGGACAGATTTGAATTTCTATGGATAAGTGCCACAAGTCTGGAGATAAGATCTTTTTGGGAGAGTTGTACTAAGACTCTACATCTTCCAACACCTATAAATATCCCTGCAGATGCAACACAGAGAGCACACAGAAAAGTCCAGAGGCGAGCCAAGGGCCAAAAGCTAGGGTTTAGGTTTTAGGTTAGATTTTATTTTGTAAATTTTGTAACTAAGAGTGGAGATGCTTTCATGGAGGAAGGAATCATACTTGTACTGAGGTGACATCGGTGTAAGTTTTATTTTTCCCCCATTGTTAATAAAAATCTGCTCGAGGTTGGTTTGTTTTTATTCTTGTTTCATTGTTTCTTTATTCTCGCTTTATCTTTGTTTTTCTAATCTTGTTCTATGTCATTGTTTCTCTCTGATGACTTGTAATCCGTGAGATCCGATTGCTTCGAGACTGCCTAGCTAATGAAGATCCCTTGATGGCTTATGGCGACGAACATCCTATACGCCATACTTGCAAATCTTCTGAGAAAAAGTAAGTCGTCGCAAAAGGATCGAAGGCAAGCAGACTAAAGAGATAAGTTTTCTTTCCTTTTCTTTTCTTTTCTTTTATTTTGTAAAATAAATCACATCTCTTCTCCAAAGTCTCTCTTTTTCCAACCCATTGTAAATACCACTTCCCTTCTAACTAATATTTTCTTATTTTCTTTTGATAACTAAAAAAAAAAGGAGATAACTTGCTTAACGCTTCCATCGCAGTCCCTCCCTGAGGATCACAACCCGCATAGCCCTGCTACCGCGGATTAGTATTGAGCACCTCGCACATCCTTTTCCTAAATCTAAAAGTCTTTATTTTTGTGTGCAGGAAAACTCGATCAACAAATTGGCGCCGTTGCCGGGGAGGGACGGTAAGTTTATCTCTAAAACAAAATTTTAATTTTTAACTAATTCTTTATTCTTTTCTGTTTGCAGGTTTGGAGAACAGGAAACAGAAATACAGCAGCAGCAGTGGACATATAGCTCCTCTGTGCCTCTGCCCTCGAAGGCAGAGCATCAGAGACTACTGTATTGCCGCGGATCCGCGGCCATAGCCGCGGAAACGCGGCAACAGTAGAGGATTACTCACTGAAATTTTTGCAGGATTCTGCAAATTGCAAATACTGTTTTCTGCTCTGTTGGGTTTGTTCTGTGATAAACCTGTATGCTGCTAATTAATTCAACAGTAAATTATTTGTTGTTAAAGATAAAATTGATTAGACGTTTGCATATTAGGCACGTGTCTTTTCAATTCCTTTATTTTTACTGTTGAAGAGTGCTGGAGGAGCAAGGTACGTACACATTGCATGTAGAATAGGACTCATCTCTTGGTTGATTTTCTGCTTTGAGTGATTCTTATCTATTTATCTTGTACACTTGCACTAATTCATCTTAAGGGCATAACCCATTAACAAGATAAGGTGGGGATTTCATCACCCTTCCTTAGCCCAAAAATCATATCCCAAGCACTCACTAACCCAAGCCTAACTTAAAAATTAGTAGACGTTGGCCCTAGGGACATCTCGGACTCAATTAGGAGATTATCCTAAGGGGGAACGGTGTTGGAAGTTGACTCCTGCCAAATCAGTGTCTAGGAAGGGGATTGAGGGCCGAAAGCCCGAAGTGTGGTGGTTATTTAATTAAGGAACGTCTTTGACGGAAAACCTCCCACCACTCTTACCCTGACCTGGCTGATTAACTTGTGGTCAAAGTCTACACCCTACCTCCCGTGGACAGTCTAACCAGTTAGGAGTCGTCTAGGTCATAGGTCTACCCTAACTTAGGTTAGAATTTTTCTTTTTTGTTTGTTTATTTGTTTGTGTTGTTTGTGTTGGTGTGATATGGCATATAATAATAATTCCAATTTTAATCCATATTACACCCCTAACTATTATTCGGATATTACCAACCCGGCATACCCTAACTTTGACCAATCTAGTGTGCCGGAATGGTCTTATCCGAATGACGATAACCCACACCCCCCATCTTATGACTATAATTTCCATAATAATTTCAACTCGTCACAGAGTTTATGGGGTTTCGAGTCCCCCGAGTCTAATTCTCGACCAAATTGTCCTCCATATCCATCTAGTCCACATTCTTCCCAAGATTCATACTCAGATCCACCCATTCAGAATAGAAATCTATCTATCTTGGAAATGATGAGTATGAATGAGTCCAAGCAAAAATCACCATCAATCTTAGACATGATGATGCGTGAGTCCACCGACTCACAACTTCATCACGATTACCCGTCCTATTTTCAAGTCCAATCAGAACATGATGCACCTATCGACTATGAAGGGATGCTTGCCGCCATGACTCAGGCTAGATTAGCTCGTGAGCATGACATAGATTTGATGGTTCAATCCTTACGTTCTCACAGTTCGACCATTTCTGCTTTCATTGACCACTCTCTTAGAGCCGACGAATCAAGTTGCTTTGGACAACAAGATTCTAATTCAGTACCATCATGTGAACTTGCCGAAACTTCAAATTCTGATAATTTGGCAAGTTTTCCTTTCCCGAATTAGAACTTGAACATGACCTAGATTCTCACAATCTCTTTACTTCTGAAACTGATTGTACAATTCTGACGGAAGATGTTGACCTTAGTTTTGAAGAATTGTATGGCGATGAGCTAGAATTCCTTAATATTGGAAGTAAAGAGATATCACCCATATTAGGTCACATTCCATTGTGGGAAGAAGATTGTGGACTTGAGTTTCAATTTCTTGACTTGGACCCAATTCTTGAACCTAGCCCGACTCCTGAGCCCTTACTTGATTTGAGCATCTTCCCTGAGTCGGTATTCGTTCCCGTACCTATAATGTCCAAGTCAATAATTCCATCTTTTCATACTCCATTTTGGGACAAGGAGGTTGAGACAATTAACTCTGAAATTTATTATGAAATTTGGAAATTTGATGGGGTGGAAATTCTAAAAAATGATTATACATACATTTTAGTGGGTTATGTAAGGAAAGTTTCTGGTGGGTTCCACCAAATTATCTGTTATCTTGATTAGGCCGCATTTCGTGGACCAATTAGACCACCTCCGGAACCACCACCTTAAGGTAACTTCCGCCTTCCCTTGTTCTATTTCATGCATATATGCATTCATTCATACATTGAGGACAATGCATGAGATAAGTGTGGGGGTGGGCTTTACTAACATACTAACATAAGTAGACACTAACAAAATTTGCTAATAAAAAAAAAAGAAAAAAAAATTTAAAAAAAAAATGTTATAAAAAGGACAGTATTTTGACTTATTTTTTTTGAAAGAAACCTAAGTTAGTTTTAAGGATTAGGAAAATCATGATTAGGATTTCTAAAAACTTGGTCAAAATAAATAAATTGTTGAATTTTTAGGTATAGGAGGAGAAATTGAATAAGTAGTTAGTCTTAATTTTTACCTTAATGAAATGTGCATACCAAATACATATCTAGGATTCTAAGACAAAGACCTTGTGCCTCATAAAAAAAATAGAAAAAAAAAATATCACCAATTAAGCTGATACATGTGCCTCAAGAAGCATAAGTATTCATGCCTAAAGGTGAGTAAATAAATAAAGTCCTTAGTTTTGGGGCCTAATTCACTCGAATTTGAGTCCGCGGGGTGTTTTCTCACTTGGTGCCCTAAAGCCGACTGGTTTGGGAGCCACCGACTTTAAGTTCGCTACATGGGTGGATTAGAAAGCCTAATAGAACTAAGAAATATGATATATGTATTAACACATCTAATAGTCAATTAGTTAGGTATGAGGGCCTCAAGAAGCCTTGATACTTACACAAAAGAAAATTAGATGAGTTATACATGCTAAAAAAAATTTATTAACACATCTAATAGTCAATTAGTTAGGTATTAGGGCCTCAAGAAGCCTTGATGCTTACACGAAAGAAAATTAGATGAAGTTATAAAAATAATAAAGAGGCATGAGAGTCCAAGTTAAGGAATTCCTAGCAAAAATTCATAAGGATGCATATGATTTTTGGTAACGAAAAAGACTATACACAAAATTCAATTTTGGTCCTTACTTAGAAATGAAAACAATTTACTTTATAAAGACTAAGTCTAAGAATGAATAAAAATGAGATCCTAAAACTTATAGACTACTTAGTCTCTTCAAATATAATTCAAATATTTTCCTTTTTATGGATTTTGTAGGTGTAATCCGCTGAAAACCCTCACGAGACAACACTCATCCTCTAGGGTAACCTAGAGGTTTAACGGCTTGTTGCACGTGCTAAGTGCAATCGTGATTCCTACGAAAGTGAGTTAGGTTAGATTAATTTTTCTTTTTCTTTGTTTTTACTCGAGGACGAGCAAAAAGATAAGTGTGGGGGTGTGATTGGTAGTGAAAAATGCATTTTTATCATAACATTTACCATCACATTTTCATATTTATTCATTTAATTCTGCACATTTATTAATATTTTGTGATTTATTGTGTGCAGGCCTCGAGTTCTTATTTTTATAAGAAATAAAGCTTAATGAAGCCCAAAAGCCCATATCCAAGCCCAAGTCCAAGCCCAGGTGTAAAAGTGCAAATATCAAATGTCAAAAGTGCAAATACATAAGGGCCAAAGTTGCAAATACAAAGAAGAGGGAAGGATAGACTTCTATTCAACCCTAAATGCTTGCAGGAAAGAGTTTAAAGATAAATTCGGATTCAGACTGTACATGTTTAGTATTCAGATCATAACTTTTGCTACAGATATGCAAATCCGATGATTCAAAATGCTCCAGAAAGAAGACTTGAAGCCCTACAACTCTTATGTTGATTAAACTTTCCAATTCAATCCGTAGATAAGCTAATTTCGTCGATCAACATGATAAGAAGTTGCAGGACAGATTTGAATTTCTATGGATAAGTGCCACAAGTCTGGAGATAAGATCTTTTTGGGAGAGTTGTACTAAGACTCTACATCTTCCAACACCTATAAATATCCCTGCAGATGCAACACAGAGAGCACACAGAAAAGTCCAGAGGCGAGCCAAGGGCCAAAAGCTAGGGTTTAGGTTTTAGGTTAGATTTTATTTTGTAAATTTTGTAACTAAGAGTGGAGATGCTTTCATGGAGGAAGGAATCATACTTGTACTGAGGTGACATCGGTGTAAGTTTTTATTTTTCCCCCATTGTTAATAAAAATCTGCTCGAGGTTGGTTTGTTTTTATTCTTGTTTCATTGTTTCTTTATTCTCGCTTTATCTTTGTTTTTCTAATCTTGTTCTATGTCATTGTTTCTCTCCGATGACTTGTAATCCGTGAGATCCGATTGCTTCGAGACTGCCTAGCCAACGAAGATCCCTTGATGGCTTATGGCGACGAACATCCTATACGCCATACTTGCAAATCTTCTGAGAAAAAGTAAGTCGTCGCAAAAGGATCGAAGGCAAGCAGACTAAAGAGATAAGTTTTCTTTCCTTTTCTTTTCTTTTCTTTTATTTTTGTAAAATAAATCACATCTCTTCTCCAAAGTCTCTCTTTTTCCAACCCATTGTAAATACCACTTCCCTTCTAACTAATATTTTCTTATTTTCTTTTGATAACTAAAAAAAAAGGAGATAACTTGCTTAACGCTTCCATCGCAGTCCCTCCCTGAGGATCACAACCCGCATAGCCCTGCTACCGCGGATTAGTATTGAGCACCTCGCACATCCTTTTCCTAAATCTAAAAGTCTTTATTTTTGTGTGCAGGAAAACTCGATCAACAGAGTTGTAGAAAGGAAAAATAGAACACTTCAAGAGATGGCTAGGACAATGATAAGTGAATATGACCTCCCTCAATATTTATGGGCCGAGGCCGTAAACACCGCATGCTATATTTCAAATCGTATTTATTTGTGTAAGAATTCTTCCAAAACATCTTTTGAAATGTATAATTCTAGAAAACCAAATGTTGCATATTTCAAAGTTTTTGGATGTAAGTGTTTTGTTTTGAATACTAAAGATAACTTGGGTAAATTTGATGCTAAGGCTTATGAAACAATCTTTGTTGGATATTCTACAACTAGTAAAGCTTATAGAGTATTCAATAGAACTTCACTTACCATTGAAGAATCCATGCATGTTAAATTTGAAGAATCTAATGTGGTTGTTGAGAATGTTGTAGAGATTGACCCATTAGGTGAAGACATGGAGAGACTATCCTTGAAGGACTCACCCGCTCAAGAAGATAAGCAAGAATCCATTGGTGATGTTCTAGAGGATAAAGAGAAAGGCTCTCAACTGCTTCCTAAAGCTTGGAGATATGCTACAAATCATCCCAAGGAGCTCATCTTAGGTGATGCATCTAAAGGGGTAACAACTCGCTCCAAACTCCATGACTTATGTGGTAACTTTGCTTTCATTTCTCATTTTGAACCCAAAAGCATCCTCGAAGCCGAGGCGGACTCATATTGGTTGCTAGCCATGCAAGAGGAACTCAATCAATTTGAGCGCAACCAAGTTTGGCACCTTGTTCTTAGGCCCCACGATAGACCAATAATTGGTACTAAGTGGATCTTTAGAAACAAGATGGATGAGTCCGGTAATGTCATTAGGAATAAAGCTAGGTTAGTGGCCCAAGGTTACACTCAAGTTGAGGGAATTGACTTTGAGGAGACCTTTGCACCCGTAGCACGGCTTGAAGCCATACGAATGATACTAGATTTTGCATCTTTTAAAAATTTTAAACTTTTTCAAATGGATGTGAAAAGTACATTTTTGAATGGTTTTATAAATGAAGAAGTTTATGTTGCTCAACCTCCCGGTTTTATTGATCATATTCATCCCGATTTTGTTTTTAAACTTGATAAAGCTTTGTATGGATTGAAACAAGCTCCAAGAGCTTGGTATGAAAGGTTTTCTAGTTTTCTCATTTCAAATGATTTTGTTAAAGGCAAAGTAGACACAACTCTTTTTACTAAGCATGTTGATAATGACATCTTAATTGTGCAAATTTATGTTGATGATATAATTTTTGGTTCCACTAATGAGTTTTTATGCAAGGAGTTTGAAAAGGTCATGCAATGTGAATTTGAAATGTCTTCCATGGGCGAATTGAATTTCTTTCTTGGACTCCAAATCAAGCAATTGCAAGATGGGAACTTCATATGTCAAGCCAAATACGCAAAGGAACTCGTAAAGAAGTTTGGACTTGAAGACTCTAAAGCTTGCAACACTCCCATGGCAACTACAACCAAGCTTGATAAGGATGACCAAGGTAAAAATGTTGATATTAAATTTTTTTAGAAGCATGATAGGTAGTCTTTTGTATTTGACGGCTAGTAGGCCGGACATCATGTTTAGTGTGTGTCTTTGTGCTAGATTTCAATCGTGCCCTAAGGAGTCCCATCTTATTGCGGTAAAACACATTATTCGTTATATTAAGGGCACAATTGGAATGGGTCTATGGTATCCGAAAATCGGAGATTTCTCAATGACGAGTTATTCAGATGCCGACTATGCGGGTTGTAGAGTAGATAGAAAGAGTACTAGTGGGACATGTCAATTTCTTAGTAATTGTCTTGTTTCATGGTCCTCTAGGAAACAAAATTTCGTAGCTCTCTCAACCGCTGAGGCGGAGTATGTTGCCGCGGGGGCTTGTTGTGCACAAGTCCTTTGGATGAAATATACTCTCCTTGATTATGATTTGCATTATAACCATATAAAAATATTTTGTGATAATACTAGTACTATACATATGACAAAGAATGCAAATCAACATAGTAAGACCAATCACATTGAGATTAGATATCACTTTCTTAGAGATCATTTTGAGAAAGGAGATATAGATATTGATTATGTTTCTACGGATTTGCAACTAGCCGATATTTTCACTAAACCTCTTGATTTTGCTAGATTCTCTTTCATTTGTGGTGAACTTAATGTTTGTGTTATTGAATAAAAATGTTTTCATAACCCTTTTGATGTATGACAAAAAGGGGGAGAATGAGTTTTTATGATAGAAATATAAGTTCATATGGTTTTGGTTCCATATGAGTTTATATAGTTTTTAAGTTTTTGATGTGTTTTCATGAATTCTTTTTTTTTAGTTGAAGTAGTTTTCATGAATTCTTGTTTTTTAAGTTGAAGTAGTGATTTTGTTTTTGCAAGCATATTTCATGATTTTTTTTAATCATATGGTTTTTGTTTGATAGTCTTTGCTTGCACCTTACATTGTTTATGATAGCATAATTTGAGGGGGAGCTTACTCCTCCCCTATATTTTTGCTTATAGCCTATTTGTTTTGTCATCATCAAAAAGGGGGAGATTGTTGGCCCATAAGGTTACACTCTCCATTTGTTTAGAGTTTTGATGATAACAAACCAAATAGGAGCTATACGGTACTAATTAGTTTGTTAAGATAAGTTTCAGGTTTGTACCATAATTTGGAGGCCATTGCTTAGCTATTGCAAGAAATTCTAGGTTCATGAAGTAAAGAAGGCTTTTTGCACATCAAGGAAGAAACTTAGAAGAGAAGGCTCTAGCAAGGCATAACATGGCTCAAGACTTCAAGATTGCTCAAAGATAATTCATTAGAATTGTTTCTAGTTTTATAGTTTTGTTAAAGAATAGTGAATAGGTTTGAAGCTCTATCACACACGTTTTTGCGCACATCTTATTTCAAACAATATTTCCCATAAATATGTAAAAATTATTTTAAATTTAAAGCTTTTCGTTTATAAGCTCAATTTTGGGTATTAGACT
This sequence comes from Agave tequilana, assembly GCA_038442645.1. Taxonomy (NCBI): domain Eukaryota; kingdom Viridiplantae; phylum Streptophyta; class Magnoliopsida; order Asparagales; family Asparagaceae; genus Agave; species Agave tequilana. The sequence goes on along the minus strand of JAVJIF010033898.1, from coordinate 9,726 downwards.
TATTTCAAATCAAGACTATGTTGTTTGATTTCAAAACCCCTTCGAAAATCTGCTTTGTTTTTGACCTCTGACCTGAGCCGGTCGACCGACCGGTCGACCGTCCCTGTGTCAGGTCAATCCGGTCGACCGACCCAGTCGACCGAGGTTCTGGCAGCAGTGCGTATCCGTGTGCACGTTTCACGGTCGACCGGGGCGGTCGACCGATACCTGCCTGACTGCAAGACCTCTGTTCTCTGTTTGTTTCGGTCGACCGGCCGGTCGACCGCTAGCCGGCAACGGCTCTTATTTTTAAGTTTCGGTCGACCGACCGGTCGACCGATATAGCCGTTTGAACAGTAACGGCTATTTTTCTGAGCTGTTTAAATTTTGTCTTTTTCTCACTTAAACATGTTTAAGTGATATGTTTTGGACTTAATACTTCCTAATTGGCCTTAAGTGAGTTTTATCTTCAAACCCTAGCCCTCTACTATAAATAGGGGTGTTTAGGGAGAGGTTCATAACAAGAAAAATTAGTAAAAGTTTCAAAAGTTTAAGGCATTCAAAAGAGCTTTGTTTCTTGGTTTTTGTGCTGAAATTCTCCCTCATTTTCTTAAGTGTTTTCAAGAACTCTCTGATTTCTTTTTCTTTTCTCCTTACACACAAGAGCTTCATTCCTACTCATTGTTCTACAAGGATTTTTGTAAGGGAAGAGAGGTTTGCAAAAGAGAAGTTTGTGGTCTTTTGACTACCAAGAGAGAACTTGTACTTGAGATTGTGGAGTTGGGTACTCCAGTGTATTTGTAATATCTTTGTGATAGTGGAAGTAGTTAGCAATCCTTCTGGGGAAGGCGGGAAAGTAGAGCTGGGTGCTCGAACCTCGATAACAATTCTTGGTGTTTGCGTTTTGTTTACTTTCCCTTGCTCTTGCTCTACTTTCATTGCACTTATTACTTGCTCTCTATTTTCATTGCTATATTCACTTATTTTCATTCATCTTGTCAATCAAAGTCCCATACAACAAGATTGCATTGTGTACCTCCAACTCATATCCAGAGGAATCACGAGGAAGGAGTTCAGAGCCCTTCACGGGGAATCCGGCTTCTAGTCTTGTTTTGGGAGATTGTTGCATCATATTTTTAAATTGTGCATTGATTAGCATTATCACCTATTCACCCCCCCTCTAGGTGATTTTCAATATTCGGCTTTTTTAAGGCCTAGCTCAGGCCAATCTGGGCTGAAAGAGTGACTTTTGATCAAACTCTCCAATTAAGGCCAGAAAATAGTTTAATTAGTAGTAATTATATATAAAAACTATGTAACTACTCCTAGCTCTTGAAAACCGTAGTTTCACCCAGATTGGGCGCTTTTCGACTTTTATAAGGTCTAATTCAGGCCAATCGGGGCTGAAAGTTTGACTTTTGGTCAAACTTTCTAATTAACACTAGAAACAAGATTAATTAGCCACAATTGTACATAGAAACTATGTAATAATACTCCTGGCTCTTTAAAAACCTTGTTTTCTCTCTGTTAGGTCATATTCGGCTTATATAAGGCCTAGTTCAGGGAAATTTAGACTGAAAGTCTGACTTTGGTCAAACTTTTCAATTAAGACTAGAAACAAGTTTAATTAGTAGTAATTATACCTAAAAACTATATAATACTATTCCTAGCTCCTGAAAATAGCATATTCTCCCGGATTGGGCCTTTTTCAGTTCTTATAAGGCCTCGTTTAGACCAATCGGGGCTGAACGTTTGACTTTTAGTCAAACTTCTCAATTAAAACTAGAAACTAGATAAAATAGTAGTAATTTACGTAGAAACAATGTAATACAACTCTCAGCTCTAGAAAACCATGTTTTCCTTTGGTTTGGCCCCTTTTTAGCTCTTATTTATATGACCTAATTTATGTCAATCGAGGCTAAAAGTTTAATTTTTTTGAAAAAAATTCAAATTAAGAATATAAACAAGTTTAATTAATCAAAATTATACATAAAAACTATATGATACTACTCTCAGCTCTTGAAAACCATGTTTTCTCCCTGTCTGGCCCTATTTGGCTCTTATAAGGCCAGTTCAAACCAATCGGAGTTGAAAGTTTGACTTTAGTCAAACTTTCTAATTAAAATTAGAACTTAGGTTAATTAGTAGTAATTATACATAGAAACAATATAATACCACTTTCAGCTTTTGAAATAATATTTCCTACCATTTGAGCCCTATTCGGCTCTTACAAGGCCTAATTCAGGCCCATAAGGGCTCAAGATTTGACTTTCGGTAAAACATCTAAATTAAGACCTGAAACAAGTTTAATTAGTAGTAATTATACAAAGTTACAATGTAAAAGTACTCCTGTCTCGTGAAAGCTGCATTTTCTCCCCGTTTGGATCCTATTTAGCTTTAATAAGGCCCTGTTCAGGCTAATCAGGGTTTAAAATTTGACTTTTAGTTAAATTTTCTAATTAATATTAGAAATAAGGTTAATTTGTAGTACTTGTACATAGAAACTACGTAATACTATTCACGGTACTTGAAAACTATGTTTTCCTACCGTTTGGTCCCATTCGGCTCTTATAAGGCCTAGTTCAGGCCAACCAGAGCTGAAAGTTTGACAAAAGTCAAATTTTCAGATTAAGACTAGAAACAAGATTAATAGTAGTAACTGCATATAGAAACTATGTAATACTACTCTCGGCACTTTAAAATCAAGTTTTCTTCCTGTTTAAACTATATCTGGCTCCTAGTTCAGGCCAATCAGTGTGAAAGTTTGACTTTTAATCAAACTTTCAAATTAAGACTAGAAGAAAGTTTAATTAGAAGTAATTATATATAAAAATTATGTAATACTACTCCCGGCTCTGGATAATCGCATTTTGTCCCTATTTGGGCCCTTTTCATATCTTATAAGGCCTAGTTCAGTCCAATCAAGGTTATAGTTTGACTTTTGGTAAAAATACCCAATTAACACAAGAAACAACGATAATTAGCAGTAATTGTACATAGAAACTATGTAACACCACTCGTAGCTCTCGGAACCATATTTTCCTCCAGTTTGGGTCCAATTCGGCTCATATAAGGTATAATTCAGGCCAATCGGGACTGAAAAGTTTAACTTTTGGTCAAACTTCCAACTTAAGAATAGAGACAAATTGAATTAGTAGTGATTATACATACAAACTATGTGATACTACTCCCAGCTCTTGAAAACCATGTTTTCTCCCCATTTGGACCCTATTCTCTGCTCTTATAAGGCCTAGTTCTAGCCAATCAGGGCTGAAAGTTTGAGTTTTAGTGAAACATCTCAATTAAGAAAAGAACCAAGTTTAATTAGTAGTAATTATACATAAAAACAATGTAATAGTACTTTGAGTTATTGAAAACTTCATTTCCCCCCCGTTTGGGACCTATTCGGCTCATATACAACTTAGTCCTGGCCAATTCGGGGCTAAAAAATTGACTTTTAATCAAACTTCTCAATTAACACTAGAAACAAGGTTAATTAGCTGTAATTGTATATAGAAACTATGTAATAACACTCTCAGCTCTTGACAACAATATTTTCCTTTCATTTGGGCCCTATTTGGCTCTTATAAGGCCTAGTTAAGGCCAATAAGGGCTAAAGGTTTGACTTTTCATCAAACTTCCCAATTAAGATTAGAATCAAGTTTAATTAATAGTAATTATATATAAAAACTATGTAATACTACCCCCAGCTATTAAAAACTACATTTTCTCCCCATTTCAACCCTATTGGGTTCTTATAAGGCCTAGTTCAGGCCAATTCGGGTTGAAAGTTTGACGTTTAGTCAAACCTCTAAATCAAAAATGGAAACAAGTTTAATTAGTAGTAGTTATGCATATACACGATGTGATACTACTCTCAGCTCTTAAAAATCATATTTTCTCCCCGTTTGGGCCTTCTCGGCTCTTATAAGACCTGGTTCAAGCAGTCGAGGCTGAAGTTTAACTTTTGGTAAAATATTCTAATTAAAACTAGAAACAAGTTTAATAGTGATAATTATACATAAAAACTATGTAATATACTCGCGGCTATTAAAAACTGCATTTCTCTTTATTTGGACCCTATGGCTAATCGGGGCTGAAAGTTTGACTTTTGGTCAAACTTTTAATTAACACTAGAAACAAGGTTAATTAGTAGTAATTAGATATAAAAACTATTCAATACCACTCACAGCTCTTGAAAACCATATTCTCCTCCTGTTTGGATCCTATTTGGCTCTTATATCGCCTCATTCAGGCCAATCAAGGCTGAAGGTTTGAATTTTATATAAAATTACTATGTAATACTACTCTCGGCTCTTGAAAACATGTTCTCTCTCCTTTTTGGGTCTATTCCGTTCTTATAAAGCCTACTTTAGGCCAATCGGGACTGAAAGTTTGACTTTTCGTCAAACTTTCAGATTAAGGCTAGAAACAAGTTTATTAATAGTAATTGAATATAGAAGCTTTGTAATACCGTTTTCGGCTATTTAAAATCAAGTTTTCTCCCTGTTTGGGCTTTATTTGGCTTTATAAGGCATATTTTAGGCAAGTCGGGGCTAAAAAATTGACTTTTGGTCAAACTTTCAAATTAAGTACAGAAATAAGTTTAATTTGGTCAAACGCTAATGCAGAGTTTTAACATGCAATTGATACGCACTAATGATAACAACAATGCAAGAAAATGGCTACCTATATATATACATACATACATATATATATATATATATATATTATATATATATATATATTATATATATATATATATATATATATATATATATATATATATATATATATACATACATACATATATATATATACCTATATATACCTATATATATATAACTATATATACCTATATATATATATATCTATATATATGTATGTAATATATGTATATACTATATATATATATATAACTATATATACCTATATATATATATATATATATATATATATATATATATATATATATATATATATATATATATATATATATATATATATATATATATATAATATATAATATATATATATATATATAATATATATATATTATATGTAAGTTCACCTAGAGGGGGGGTGAATAGGTGATGGCTAATCTAATGGTCACTTAATGCCAAATAATGCGGAAGCTAAAAACAATTATGACCTAATTAAATCTTTTACACTAAACACCACGTATAACCAAAGAGTGTTGCCGAATTCCCCGTGAAGGGCTCTGGACAAACTCCTCTAGATTCCCCTTGAATGGGTTGAGGTGCCGCGTTGGCTCTCTTGGTTGAATACAAGTGTTAGCAACAATCCCACGCAAGTATATATATCTATGAAGCATAATGTATATCAAGCATGTAAAGATAAGACAAGTAATAGCATGCAAGATATAAAAGAGACAGAGAGAGAGATATGGCAATCGCAAACACAAGGGTATGTTTCGAGGTTCGAGCACACTTGCTCTACATCCCCGCCTTCGACACACGAAGGATTTCCACTATGCACGATCCCAATGGATCTCTCCTTGGTGCCGCAACACCTACAATCCCTCGGACTCCCTAGTCCCGTACACAACACAAGCCTACCGGCTCGTCGAGGCCGCACCTCAATCACAAAGAGTTCACACACGAAGTCTAAACCACCAAGTCCTCACTAGGACCCGAAACAATCCGCGAACACACATGTCCGCCTTCTCAAAGAACAAAGATGAACTTTGGTGATCACAACTCTTGATCACCTAAAATTCTCTCACAAGAACACTCCTATAGGATGAATAGATCAATGGATGCTCAAGTGTTTGTGTGAGAAAGCAAGGAAAGAATCTTTGGTGAAAACTCAAGAAAATCTCTTTTACACTCTTTGATAAAACTCTCCTTTTAATTGGAAGTATTGACTCTAATTTTGTGGAGAAAAACCTCTGGAATGAATGGGAAAAACTGGCTCTAAGAGTCTCCAAAATCTTGGCCCAAAACAATGACAAGAACCCCCAATTTATAGGCCAGAAAAATATAGCCGTTGGGGTCTGTCAGAGCTGCCGGTCGACCGGGCCGGTCGACCGCCAACGGTCAAAAATCCGACCGTTGGAGCCTCCGGTCGACCGTCCGGGTCGACCGAGCAACTGGAGGAGAGTTGAACTCTCTGTCGGTCGACCCGTGCGGTCGGCCGCGATTTCCAGAGAGCTCTGCTCTCTGGAGCGGTCGACCCGCACGGTCGGCCGTCCTCCAGTGCACAAAGGCGTGCACGTTTGTGCAAGTCGGTCGACCGGGCCGGTCGACCGACTTCAGGATTAGTCGACTATAAGGGTTGGCAAGTCGACTTATCTGAAGCCTGAAACAGTTTTCTGGGATTAAAAAGTTAGTCTTTTTGGCTTACATAAAATCCCATAAAATACTTAAAAATCTACAAAAATAGTTTTACCAATATACTTTGATATACAAACATGCTTGCACAAAATCAGGCATGTTATAAAAGATTGGACTATTTTAGTAACTTGGAAATATTTGGCTCATGATAAAAACTGTTTTTCCAAAACAATATTTTTCCAAAACATGTTTTTCCAAATCTTCATCAAATACAAAAACAAGATATACTTTTTAAAGCATAGTGTGTATGGATATGATCCACTACACAATCAAGATGAAATATCTATGTTTTTGACAATAAGCATAAACTTGGTTTTGGTTTAAAGACATGTATATGAGAAATACCAAAAACCAAAACTATATTTTTCCAAAATGAAAGTCTTTTCTAAACCTGAAAATTCTTTTATGAAAAGACAAGTAAATCAAGAGAGTGTGTGTGATATATACTTGAGCAATCCACCAACTATTCTATCCTTTACATTTTATCTAAAACATAAAAATCTTATACCTAAACACAAGTCTTGATCTTGAAGCCTTCCCTTGAAGTCTTATCATCTTCTTGACTTGGTCCAAGCTTGATCCAAAAACTCCTTGGATCACACCATGCTAGCTCCAAATCTTGACATTTTATCCTTTGTTGAGCTATGCACCTACTAAGATCTTGATAATGAATCTGTCACTAATTAAACACAAGATCATTAGTAAACATAACTTCATGAGTTGATCATCATCAAAACTAGGGTGATAGGCCTTTGGGCCAACAATCTCCCCCTTTTGATGATGACAAAACTCATGAAGTTATATATGCATGGATTAAAGTAAAGCTTCAAAGAAGCTCCCCCTTAACTCATGCATAACAAATAAATAATAGATATGGCAATGAGGCACATGAATATGTATGCAAGTATGGAGATAAAACATGCAACAAGTATAAATCAAAATCTTTTTCTCCTATTTGCAATACAAAAATATATATGCATAAACATAAAACTTATTCAACCATACATATAAACTCAAAATCTTTCTCCCCTTTTTGTCAATCATCAACAAAGGGGTAAAAACACAATCAACAAATTTTACTCCCCCTTTTTGTCAAAAACAAAGAGATCAAGACGGGGTAATACAAATCAATCAATAAGGATTTATATGCGATATACATTCATGAAGAGGAAGACGCTAAGTTAGCTTCCCTACACATATGCATTACATGAAGAAGGGATGACAAGCCCTAACTCACATAACACATATTATGTAATGCATAAGAGGAGATGTGAAGCTCCCCCTACACACGTATATCATATAAAGAAGAGTTGTCAAGCTCCTCAATTTATAATATACTCAACATGAACTCATATGTAAGAGAGATGTTAAGCTCTCCTTGCATATAGGAAATACAAATCAAAAATTTTGAATTTTTCTTTATCAAAACAAAATTTTGAACTTTTCTCAAGAAACACATTTTGAGATATCAAGTCAACATATTTTTTTGAATTTTGATATCAATCTTGAAAACATATTGCATAAGCTTTAAGAACAATTGAAAGTTAAATTAAGCTTAGCATATACATTGTGTTTTAAGAACAATTGATTTACTCTCTTAAAACACAAATAGATCACATGTATGAAAAGATAATATCAATAGGAATTGATATAATTTAAATTTGAAAGCATTCATACATACAATCAAAATACGAGTATATAAAAATCATATTGATACCAATTGAAAATGTCCAATGATACAAATTCAAGAGTAAGCTTATCATATACTCTACCAAATGAAGAATTTGCACTAGTTGATATGAAAATGTTTTAAAAACTAGTACGGAATCCTTCAAGCAAGGAATAAAGCAAAAATGTCAATTTATCTCAATATTCCTTTAAATCATGAAGACATGAAAATCATCACACATTTTTTTTTATTAAAACAAAATTTATATTTCAAGATATATGTATGTTTTGACAACACAATAAGTATACATACATATTTCTTAAACACAATTGAGTCCATATAAATAGATTTGCATTAAAGGCAAATGACTCAAGAGGTATACATGTATATCTTAAAGTTTGGCAAAATATACATATACATGAAATGAAAACACATGATCATAAATCAAATCCAAAAAGTGGGAATACAAGTTTAAAAATGTATGTATCATCAAAACCAAGCAATACAAGCACATTTCATGGGTTCAAATAAGCGTTCAAGCACAAATATAAATAGATGTATTTGTGGCCCACGATATGTACAAGTATAAATCCTAGTGTTGACAAAAACTAACATATAAACTAATATTCAAATTATGAAGCATCAAAATTTTGAGAAAAATAGAATCATGTGTCAATCTCAAAAATTATTTGAAGAATAAATAACTAGTATAAATTGTTTTTGAAAAACTAGTTAAAGATCCTTCAAATAACATCAAATCATATGTTTTCATAAACATAACTAGATACACAAAAATTTAAGCACTCATGGTCTATAAGGCTCAAAATGATTTTAACAAAAATGTGAGTGTTAAACGATCATGTAACTAGTATTTTTATGAAAATAGTCATTAAAGCTCACATCAAACATGAATAACATTTTATCAAAAACAAATCTTGAAAATACAATTTTTCATTTAACAATAAACTTCTAGGCATATGTATGATTTATCCAATTCTAACAATATGCATACATATCCCAAAAATAAAAGAGTCTATTAAATGTATTTGCATGAAAGCAAGAGACTCACGGGTATACATGTATATTTGTTAGATTTGAATTAAAAATACATATACATGAAGTAAAGCACAAAAAATAGGCAAAAACATGTATAAAAGAGAATCATCAAAACTAGTCTATACATATGCATATAGTGGATACAAATGAGCATGAAGTTCAATCATATATGAATCAATTGTAATTCACTATTTGTACATGTATACATGCAAGTTTTGATAAAATCTACATTTAAACTAGTTCATACCACATGAAGCACAATAAATCATAAAACATGAACATGCTATGAATATATGAAATTAAAAGCATGTACATAAAGATAGGAGTTTAGAGATTGTTACCAATTCCAAAGCTCCTAACATGGTGGTTGTCCCACCAAAGCTCCTTGATAGCGATGCATCCAAAAGTATGTCCATCAAGTCTATTGCATCCACTACCAAGGCACCAAATCTCTAACGTCTTGAGAGATCCCTCACCTACATCAAAAACATGGGGTGGGGGTTTTGGTACCCATTTTTGCTTGGGTCCTTTGGGGTTAGACTTGTAAGGAACCCAAAATCTTTTATAATTAGCAAAATTTAGAGAATTAATATTATCATAACAAAACTTTGCTAAATGGCCTTTGCGGCCACAATGTGTACATACGTACACCTTAGTATGCTTATG
>JAVJIF010033897.1:0-87167 GCA_038442645.1 Agave tequilana | reverse complement strand
TATATTATTCAAAATGTTACTTGTATTATGAATTATAATTGTATTGTTTACAAATAAGAGCACAGAGAGGACTCAAAAACTCTCATAAATGTTTCTCTTAAGTTCTGATTGCCCCGATTTGAGTGATTTGAACAGCCTCTCAGTCACCCCAAGTTGATGTAAGTTACCTTTGTTTTGCCACAGTATCACGTACACTAATAATACTGGGAAAACACTTACTTAGACTTGGATTCTAAGTAAAAGAGTGTTCACAATACTTATTGTATTACTTCGTGCTCAAGAAATAACTAATGAGGCTTTGTCTGTTAAGTTTTTCAAACCTCAGTAGTTTCAGGCTTAAAGTAGAATAACTCAAACTGGGCCTTGTTTTCGAGACTCAAAATGAGGTTTTACTGAAACCTAGGCCTGGAAGCCTCGGAACCTTGCGCATAAAATCTCCACTTCGAGTAGATTTTTATTTTTACTTAAATTCAACCCCAGTTTCAAAAATTGGAGTTTGTACAGTTACTAATCCCAGTTTCACCTTAACTAACCCCGTTGCCGGAAACTGTCACCAAACGAGGCCTGACCAAGTTCTTGTCATTCTCTTTATTTCAAAGAGAACATAGAGCAGTTGCTAGACCCTAACTTGTGAACGGATATAACTCATGAATGGATACATTCAATGTAGAAATCTCTCTCTCGACTTCACTCTCAAGAGGGAAAAGACAAAAGAGAACAGTTTTCTCTGTCTTATTTGAAGGGTGTTGAGGTCTCAGACTTTCCAGCATAGCCACACACAGAATTTCGCTTGGTTCTGCTCTAATAAGAGAGATGAAATACAACAACAACAACAACTAAGCTACTTGTCTCAAGTATTTAGAGTAGGCTACACAATATCAAAAGAGAATTACGCCAGACCGGGCACATGGATCAACTTTCTTCACACTCATTCCTATCGAGCAATATGCCTCACTAAAACCTTAAGTTCTATATCTTGTCGTATTACCTCCATCCACATTTTCTTCGGTCTCCCTTGCGCTCTTTCCTTTAAGGTAAGAGAGATGAATCTGGATAAAAAAAGACCAGCAGCAACAATGTATAGCTGTGGCTGTATCTGGTCAACTCTAGCTCGCTTAGTAATTTTTATTTTTGACCACTCCTGTACCTTTTACAAACCATAAAAAAAAAAAAAAAAAAACAAAAATTCAAAGATTTCAGAGCTTTCTGAAATATTCTGGGCTTTTACGGGCCCCGCTGAAACTAGGGCTTCCAACCGCACAGAAATCAGATGGCCCCAGAAACGTTGTCTTCATTGATGAGGGGAATTTATTAAAGAAGCAATGCTCACACAATGAAATGAATGGATAGGGGATGAACTGGCTCGACACTGAAATCACGCTGCCGACACTAAAAGCCAGTGTGGGGTTATCGATGGATCTGAGAGGCACACGAATCTTTTTCAATATCCGTCATGAAATTATGCAGCTCATTACGGTGTCGGTGATCTAAAAATCAAGATGCAAAAAATAATTGTCGGCGACCACTGTAGCTTATTATGTTTAGAAATATTTGACGAGTTTATACGCAACCAAATACTTGCATAAATGATGAAAATGACCATAAAATCATTCAATTTATTTTTAAAATCTAAAATTAAAAAAATTCAGGTCGGATTCAGATCGAGAGATCGATCATCATTTTTGTTGTTTGGTTGTGAGAGAAACCAAGAAGGAAAAGAAACGAGAAGAAAAGAAAAGAAAATATTAAGCAATTTTCTTTTCACTTTTCTCTCCTCCAATATAGTGAAAATCGGGGGGAAAATGAATAGAGGAATAGGATTCGAATGTAAGGTTGAAAGATGAAAGGATTCGAGTCCCATTGAAAGAAAAAACTTGCATCTGAGCAACTGATCAAGCTTTGAAGAACCAAGAACAACTTAACATATATCGCTGTAGAGTTGGATTATAGAAGATCAGAAGTTCTACAATCTTTGTTTATAAAAAAAAAAGTAACATTTATCAACTGTGAAATTGTGTGGCAAAAATAATTAAGAAAGGGGGAAAAAAAATCATATTCTCAAAACTCCTTTTGAAGGGAACGCTGTCCTATTCCGGTCAAGGATTGGCCCATCATTAGACGATAAAATTTAGTAATTGGCCTCCAAGTTTAAGTTTAAGGCCCTACCCGAACATATTAAAGGTCAAACTGGGTTGAATCTGGGCTTGGGGCCTGGACAAATTTAGTTCATATTGAGTCCTTGCCAAACACAAGCCCATCTTTATCTTTGGCAAATTGCAAACCCCAAGGTCTATGTGATCACTAATTCATCTTTCTTTCTTCTATTCTGGACTCAGCTCTACGATTGCCTTTCCTTAAGCACAAGAAATTCACACACTCTAGAATATATAAGTGAAGTGAGCTAAGCGATCCCAGTTGATAGAAAAAGACAAGGAAATAGAAATAGAATCAGTATTGTACAACTCAAAAATAAGACTAAACAAAAATAAGGCCTACATATCAAAAAAAGATAATTATAGCTGTTAATGAAGAAAAGGTCCACTTCGGCTTACATGTATCATCTTCCCCCCTCACAATCTTTTTGCCAAATGAGTTCAATGTGCTGTTGACTCGTAACCTGTTGCAATTACGAACCAATATTTAGGATTTCATACGCAGTGAGCTAAATTTTACAAGGTCAATAAGCAAGGAGTTTATAAGAATTAATGTTCGACAAGAACAATAAATAAAGCTTCTAGTCCTATCGACAGATGAGTACTCTGACAATACAAGTTAGAAGTTTATTTTTAAAAAAAGAAGAGATAAAAGGAAGCAAGAAGAAGAAAGGAATAAATGACTTCTTACTCTACTGTCACAAATATATAATATAAAGTGGAAGACAACTGAATCCTCTTGATGAAGATCGTCAGAAAAAAGAAAAGAGAGGAGAAGAAAGAAAAAGAAGCTGATCACTCCAGAGTCAACTCTCTTTGTTGTCAAGTGAGCCCAGAAAGAAAGGATTTGCAGGAGGATCTAGAATTGTGGAGGCTACGTAATTTGGAAATCAGTTTCAAACGTAAATAAATATAGTTGACGTTAGATTTTGAGGTGGGGAAAAAAAAAAGAAGCATCAGGAGAAGTTCGTTCAAGCTTCTAGCTCTCTTCGCTAAAAGATTGTTTCTAAGACTCTTCGCTGAAGGCAATAAATCCTTGTAACACGAGTTATAGACTAGGCCTTAGGCTGCCATTTTCTTTTAAATTCACACAATTTTTTAGGAAATAAATCACACAAATTTGTTCATGTCAAATGCTGGAAACTTAAAATATTTACTCTTCCAGAATCATATAAATAATTAATTAGAACTATCACACGGTTAACCAATTGTTCTTTCTAAGGCTGGCCATATCTAAAATAACCAACTCCAATGGTTAATGTTTGATATATAATCTTTTTAATGAATGCTTATTTAGGTTCAATTATTGCCAAGGGAATTGGGACACTTAATGAATGAGATTATAAACATCAAGTCTATTTCTTTCCTTACATAATTATATATAATCTGTTGTTTTCAAAAAGTCTATTTCTTTCCTTACATAATTATATATAGTCTGTTGCTTTCAAAAAGTCTGTGTCTGTTCCCATCTTAGTTTTATGAATATAGGTTTATAAAAAACTTGAAAATGACTAGATTTATTAAAAATATTGTTTGATCGCTCTGCATAAAGTCCACATACGAAAAAATTGATATACAATAACATATAAAAAACGAGATTTTGTAATAAAGATACCTTTGTTTTTATTTTGGGTTTTAAGATCTAGATCCCTAACAAATCTCTTATTTGAATATTAGTCCTAACAATATCATATTTGGATATAACTCCACACAATTTATCGCATACTTGTTATTAGTCTCTCTAACTAATAATTTATCACAAAACAAGAAATATTCTATTACTTCCTAAATAAGTTAGCACTTTTACTCAATCCAAGTTAAGTAATAATCTTCTTGTCTTCTTTTTTTCTTTGTTTTATTGGTTTCTCTTGCTCATATTTCTCTTCCAACAAAGAATTTTTCTTTTAATTTTTTTTGTTCAATGTCATATAGTTGACTCTCTTTCTCTCATGCAACTACAAAATTCGAGACAAATTTATAATTTAACATCATAATTGGATTTGTATCATGGCTATTTATGGGATTTGGACAAAATAAACGGTAAAAGACTAATATCTAATGAAGTTTATATTGTTGGGGACTAATGTTCAAATATAATATTGTTGGAGACTAATATCTAATAAAAAAAATTGTCAGAGACATATCTAAAAAACTCTTTTATTTTTTTCATAAAAACTTGAACATGAATTCTACAAATCCTGCTTTGAAAAACTACAAGGGTAAACAAACAGCCTGTTTCAACAACTGTGGAAAACCCTAACAGAACAAAACAAAGAATCCGAGCCCTATTTTGGCAAGATCTGAAGACACCAACAACATGACTCCAACACTATATAACTTAATCTTTCCATGCTAATGAACAAAACTTGTCTCAATCTTGGAAAAGCCAACAGTTGTACAGTCAGCATATTCATATAACCACCTATCATTATACTAACCTGAGACCATAACCAAACCAGAGCTTTACAAGACAAAGTACGTAAAGACAGTATTTTTTATTTTTAAATTTGGTCAATAATGACACTTTTATCATAATATTATTGCATGTTTCTCCACATGAAGTATGCTAATATTATTGCACGTTTGCTCCACAGGAAGAATGGTTTCACGTTGGTTCCTCCTAGTTGTGTCTATATAAACTGGAAGTTAATCTCAGTTTCGCAAAGCAAAGAATTAAGTAACTTGAAGTCTAGACACATACCGTACAATCCCTCAAACCTGAAATGGTGAGTGGAAGAAACTCATCATTCATTGATGAAGACTCGTCAAGTTTCAGAAGCAATTTAAGCTTGGGTTCTGCCAAAGTGGCGGAAATTGATGATACAGACTTGCAGTGCGCTGCAATGGAGAAAATGCCGATATCACATTCACTTAATCGCCATATTCATGGTAGCGATGGAGACGGAGGAGGAGATTCTCCAAGGCTTGGAGCAAAAGAACGCCGTGAGTTCATGGAGAATCTCATCAAGAATGTCGAGGAAGATAACAGACAAATGCTGGAGCGAATGAAGAAGAGAATTGATAAGTAAGCTTTTTAAAACATCATCGTCAATTGTTACTTGTTTATCATCAGTATATCATCAACTAAGTCAGACTTTTTGCAGAGTGGGAGTGAAGTTACCAACAATAGAGGTGAGGTATAAGAATCTCTCTGTGGATGCAAGTTGCGAAATTGTTCACGGGAAGCCCCTTCCCAGCCTATGGAATACCCGATGTCCGCCCTTTCTGTAAGTAAAGCTTCATCCCAACATATCCGAGCGTCAGTTACTCACGAGCATGAAAGTTCACAGGTGAAAGCTTTAATATACCATGAAAATAAAAAATGTCAGTCAAGTATAAGAATGAAGTGTCAGTCATAAATAGTATCCATTAAAATTTTTCGACTAGCTAGTCCTGGTCAGATTTTGCTCAGACGCTTTCATAACCAACCTTTCTCTACTTGCCTCCTGATTTGCTCTAAAAATGAACAACACTAAGTGGTTGCTGTTTGGTTATAATTTTGTGAAGACATTTTTAACTCTGTTGCATGGATACTTTGACTAAGGAGCTATACATGTACTGGATACATGTACCGGATATTTGGATACTCGCAAATTTGTTGGACATTCTTTCAATGTATCCAAAATTTTCTGATGTATACTAGATGTATCAGAATGTATTAGAGACTAGAAAGTTAAAGATTCTAATGCATGAAAGGTGACTTTACAATTTCATGTGATTTGCGGATAGATTTATTTGTCCACTTTCTTAATATGAAATTATTACTATTCAGGTGAATATTGATGTGTATAACTTGAAATATATTATAATACCAGTTATTTTATTTAGACTAAAAAATAGAGCCTCACTTATTATGTCTCTTTAACTGTTCTAGTCTGGCAAATTCATGTTATAGAAAACTAATATCTCACACATATATAATTTTATATCATAGTTATTCACAATGTACCAATACCATGAAATTTTAAGATTTTCCATACCCATACCCTTAAATCTCAGCAGTGCACAATAGAATGCTAGCACAAATCCTGAAACTGAATTGAGTTTTATGGAAACATAGCCTGCTTATTTCATATGATACCGTAGGATCTGCAAGTAAACGCATGAACCACCAAACATGGGATTCCCATTGATATGAACACAGGCTAGCTACCTGAAAGCAAGTGTGTGTATTTAACTTTTTTTTTTTTTCAAAACATGCTTTCAGAAACTTCTCATGAACATGAAATTTGAGTATTTCTTGAAAGTAGGTGCACACTTGTTAAGAATAAACCAGAAATGAGTTTTCATGAAATCCCCTTTTTTTTTCGTAAAAGTCAGACCAAACACAGAGAACATTAGAACAGTCTTACTGACTGCCTTTCTTAATAGAACTTTGAATCAATACAAATCTAATCAGATGGGAGGTTTCACAGGCTATTCTGTGTGAAAATCTACCTTTTTCTTCTTGAGTTTATTCTCTCAAAAGAACTAATTCAGTGGTATGCTATTGTTCAGGGTTTTGCAAGACTATGTGGCCTCAATGCACATGAAGCACAAAAAAACATTATAAGAGATGCGAGTGGGGTCATCAAGCCTTCAAGGTGAAACATTGCTATTAATTTTATAACGTATTTGAAATATCAGTAAGCACTCCAAGCGTTGTATTCAAGAAGTGTAGAAAATAAGATTAATGAAAATGATATTCCATAGGCCTGAAGTGCGAGAGGGACAACAAATATTGACAGAATACCCCAATTCAAACATAAAAACAATTAGTATAGAACATATATTCTATACTGTAAACTTCATGCAGACTACCCAGATAAAATAACCATGAAAAGAATCTCTTATAAACATCCAACGCTTCGTTTTCAAGCTGTAACTTTCCCTCCTAGACAACAGTTAAATCAGACAGATTTTCCATCACGATGTAGTTTAATTATAAAGAAGTTGCAGTTTGCACGCAAGAAGACACAAAAATTCAGCTGTGAGTTGGCTTGGAATCAGAACTCAGAAGGGCTAATGACTAGTATATAATGTCAACTTATTAGTTGTTGTCCTAATACAGTCCGCATCATTTAAAACAATTAATGTAACCATCAAAGAAATAGGTTCAGGAGTTTCCTATTCATTAAGTTTGACCTTTGCGTGGAACCAGAAAACAGATCAAGGTCAAAAGCAGGACATAAGTATGGACTCAAATTCAGTTCATTTACATATTAGAAATTTCAAATATATATATCCAAGAACAAAATAAAAGGTGAGAACGTAAAGAAAGAAAAATATTTGGGTTAGCATTGAATTAGTAGAACATTTTTTCACATGGAGAGAGTATTTACACAATTTCACTTACAATGAACAGGAAACAGATAGTACAAGGCAGAACTACCAATCATCAATTTATACCATTAAAAAAATACAAAGATATTGCTAATAACAATACAAGATGAGTAAGACATGAATAATGGAGTGGATTATATCATATGTGCTTAGAGATGAGTCAAAAAATTCACCATTGTCTCTAATGACTCATGATTTTGAGACATGGGTCCAGTTAGGCCAAGTCAACATCCAAATTGTTACAATAAATGATTTATACAGTTTGTATCCTTGGAGTCTTAAAGCCATGGATCCAACTCACAAATCTCAGGGTTTTGAAACATATTATCAAGAGACCTATTTAAACATAACATGTAACTAGAGAGCATAAAACCATGAGGTGCATGAACACAAACCACGATCATCTAGAAGAATCAGCAAGCATACTTGGATATTGTGAAACACCATTTCCTACATTTGATAAAGAGGGATGGAACCTGTATGCAAAGGAAATTCAAAAAAATGATCCTGTTGAGGTTATAAGCAAACAAAATGTTTTCCAGATTAAGTAATTTGTTCACACATAATTGCCCCAATGCCATACTGATATAAGATAAGTTTTTCAAGCAACATGAATTGGAAGGAAGATAATATGCATGAGTCATTTTGATGTGAATTTGCTTTAAGCGGCTGGAGGGTTGCAGAAAGCGGAATAATAATAAATAAGTAAACCTCTGGAAAAACCTGAACCTCAATACTTTCTGGAAACAAAATATAAACACAAGTATGATTTTGAAAAACATTTTCTATTCAAACCTCTGTGTTTAAGGAAGGCAGTTGCTTGTAATGCAAGCCAGCTTTAGCTTTTACTATCCATCTGAACTTCTGGACTAAACTGCCTGTGGACATTTAGAGCAGTCTCGAGACCCCTTCTTGTACATTCTGTTATCTTCAAACTTGCATGAAAAGAGCAAACTTATAAAAGTTTTCAATGGATGCTTCATATTTTTAGATTTTTTTTTCAGAGGTAAATAGTTTGAAAACAGAGTGAACAATTAGCATGGGGACAATCTTGAACTGCGATATAACACATTATTACCCTCTTGAATGATTAACACAGACAGGTGATGGGGAATTTTCTAGTGAACGAATATTCTCAGAAAATAATCACCTGCATTCTCTTTGAATCTATCATTTTATTATTTGTAGAAATAGTCAGATCTTATCATCATCAAGAGTTTGTTTATTCACATGGCACTTGTTGATGGCAGGATGACACTATTGCTTGGACCTCCAGGATGTGGGAAAACTACTTTGATGTTGCCCTTGCAGGGAAAATAGGTCAATCTTTGAAGGTAAACTTTAAACTAAATTTTGTAAGCCATATTTAGTGTATCTAACTAATTGGAAATTGGATAAATTTTCATGGATGTGCAAATAATGTGTTGGAAAATTGGGTGATGTACATTGTTATACATTGTTAAGAACCCATAAACTTAAGACATTGCATCGAATGGTTTTCTGACACTATGGAAACATGTAACTTAAGAATTTGTGTGCCTTGGTCAACTCCATTCTAGATAGGGAAAAAGCTCGGGTAATGACGATGACGTTAAACTATCAAAAGTTATTGAAGAAAGCTTACTTTTTGCTCCTGAACTAGTTTGGCTAGCCAGATGAAAAGTTGTCTACATGTGATGGGATGCAAAGACTCAGTGTCAACCTTCAAAAGAAATGAGAGTCAAATTTCAAAAGAAATGAGATTTTTTTTTGGTACTTAACTCTATGTTAAACCTAGTAACCAATAATACTTGACAACAATTTTACTTCAGTATATCAGATGTGATTTTATTTTATTTTTTTGGTGAAAGTTCCCTGATAGAGGGAAGTTATCAAGTGGAATCCACAAACTAATTAGGAACCAATCATCCTTCCAAAAGAACCCAAAGTCATTTTCTGATGGCTGTTTTGGAAAAATGATTTCACACGGGAATTTGTAAAAACAGATCAGGTATTGATGAACAGTGCACATGCCATTACAAAAAACAACAAAGACTAAATTTCCTTACTAAAACTAGATTGTTGGACAGGGTTTCAGAAAACGACTCACATTTCTTATATATCTGGGGAGACTCTCCTAGTATATGACATATCACATCTTTCAAAGTAAAGAAAATAAAGGGTATACTGCGGTAATAGTTTTAAAACCTTATAGTATTTCCACAAAGCAAACAACTATGGTCATATCCAGCCAATGATAGTTTTCTTCTTCATTAGCTTTCTAAAATAAGACTACAATAAACTAATCTTAGTTAGTACAATATCTTTTCACAGGTTACAGGTGATATCTCTTATAATGGTTTGAAATTAGAAGAGTTTTTTCCAGAGAAGACATCATCTTACATAAGCCAACATGACTTGCACATTCCTCAGATGACTGTGAGGGAAACACTTGATTTTTCAGCACGGTGTCAGGGTGTTGGAAGCAGAGAAGGTAAGAACTACCAATTATAAAGTTATCCATGAGAACTAATCTATATTACTAACCAATCCTGTCATCCATGAAGATATTCTGATGGAAGTAAAAAGACGAGAAAGACAGCAGGAGTTGTTCCTGAATCAGATATAGACACTTATATGAAGGTACACTATGGGTCAAATATATGTTCCCTCCGTTTTGTAGAATGTTATTTAACACATAAAACATGGTGTTCTGAACATGTTAAAGAGCCAATGTTAACTTCCAGAAATGACCAAGAACAAAAAAGAAAATTGTAAGGTTCCGAATACTATTATAGAATATTAAAGCATATAACATCATATAAAAAGATCAAAGTAAGAAATAGTCGATGCAAACTCTATGAAAGGAAACTCATGAGGATTGCCCAGGGTCATAAGACTTTCTACGGGAGAGAATTCAGTCAGCTGAAACTAGGCTTGAAGGTTTATGCAATAATAACATTGTCTTCTTACAAAGATGAAATGGTTGATTATATGATACTGTAAATGTGAAAATATCATTGATGTAAAACTCTATTTGGGTTCTTTTTACCATTAATTCAAGTATCTATTATAATTTTTAGACCACAATGTGGAGGAAAACTATTATACAGGAAACACATTATTCCCAGGTAAGTTGGGATTACAAGTAAATGAAACATAGTACTAGATACTAGTAAACATAGTATTAAAATGAAACATAGTTGTAAAATTGATCAACATTTCTTTTTGGTCAAATGACAAGCTGCTTCTGAATGAACTGCAGAAGAAAAGAAGTAATATATTAAGCAACAATGAAAACTTCTGAGAACATTTGACCACTAGTGAGGGCTCTGTCATAATGGAGCTTTGTCAGATGCAAGTGAAAGATCTAAAACTCATACATGAAGTAGTACAAACATAAAAAGGAAGGCTCGCAGTCGTCTTTAATGGCCAAACTTTAATAGGATTGATAATTCTGAGACAAAGTAGTTAAGTCGAGGTTTAATGGCTATAGTTAATTACGCACATGTAGGCATGAATTAATAAAATTACTTAATGAAAAATTCAGAGAGGGTAAATGACATGGTAGTAAATGAAATATTGTTTAACAAATAAGAACAAAAACTGTATCCTCTGTTCGTTACCAAATGATTGAATTAAATGACTGCATTTTTTTTTTGTTTCCTTTTGTTTATTATTTTGATGAACCCAAAACGACTTGTCTTACAGGAAGTTTCAGCCAAGGGATTGGAGAAAACCCTTCAAACAGACTATGTCATGAAGGTAAACCAACTGCATGAAATAGAGAAATCTCAAATCTCCAGCCATAGATCAATTTATATTCCAATGAACAATGTTCCCACATTTTTTTTGAACAATTTTCTCTGATTCTCATAAAATGTTCTAGTTACACTTCACTTATATGCAACTTACACTTGCATTCTCTTCTAATACAACTCCATGCTAACTGTGAGAGTACGCAGATCCTTGGCCTAGACAACTGCTCTGACATAAGGGTTGGTGATGCAATGAGAAGAGGGATTTCAGGTGGCCAGAGAAGAAGACTGACAACAGGTTATGTGAACCGCAGTGCCTGATGATACCAGTGTCTTTGGTATTATGGTGCTTATGAGTTAATGAGATTCGAACTTTACTTTAAAGTGCTGTCATTTTAGTTCAAAGGAGGAACTTTTGAAAGCTATTTGACATTGTAATTTCTATGAACTTTAATTCTAATAGGAAAAATGTCTTTCATTGCATAAAACAGGGGAAATGATTGTTGGTCCAAGTAGAGCACTTTTTATGGATGAGATATCAAATGGATTAGATAGTTCAACGACGTTTCAGATTGTTTCTTGTCTACAGCAGTTGGTACACATCACAGAAATAACAGCTGTAGTTTCACTTCTTCAGCCAGCACCAGAAACTTTTGAACTATTTGATGACATCATCTTGATGGCAGAAGGAACAATAGTCTATCATGGACCTCGTAGTCTTATCCTTGACTTTTTCGAGAACTGTGGTTTCAGGTGCCCAGAGAGAAAAGGGATTGCTGACTTCCTCCAAGAGGTATCAGGCTCCGCAATGGAAAAAGTGCACTGTGATGTATTTTCTCATAAATAGAAGAGCTGAGTTTGTTTGGACTCATTTCAGGTACTCTCTGAAAAGGATCAAGCACAATATTGGCATCACACAGACACGCCCCATAACTATGTGACTGCAGATCAACTCTCAAAGGAATTTAAAGAAAGTCACATAGGCAAGGAACTCGAGGACGAGATTTCAAAAACATGTGATAAATCTAAGTCCCACCAGAAGGCATTATCCTTTAATCTCTACTCTCTCACAAAATGGGAACTATTCAAAACTTGCATGGCTAGAGAATATCTTCTAATGAAGAGGGAC
This sequence comes from Agave tequilana, assembly GCA_038442645.1. Lineage (NCBI taxonomy): Eukaryota > Viridiplantae > Streptophyta > Magnoliopsida > Asparagales > Asparagaceae > Agave > Agave tequilana. Next base: position 74,826 of record JAVJIF010033897.1, on the reverse strand, counting down.
GCATTTGTCTATGTATTCAAGACAGTTCAGGTAGGTACTTTCTTCCTAGTCTACAATTTCTTGCTCGTAAATGAAGTTAATTGGTAAAGATCTAATGCAAATTCCTTTACTGCCTCCTCTAGCTTGGTGTCATTGCAGTAATAACAATGACAGTGTTCTTGCGCACACAAATGGATGTGGATCTAGTCCATTCAAATTATTACATGGGTGCTCTCTTTTACACAATAATCAGACTAGCAAATAATGGGATTGCGGAGTTGGCAATGACAGTTTCTAGGCTACCAGTCTTCTACAGACAGAGAGACTTTTACTTCTATCCTGCATGGGCATACTCCATACCCGCCTTTGTTCTCAGGATCCCAATTTCCTTGGTGGAATCTATTCTCTGGACGGCTCTGACTTACTACGTGATTGGTTACAGTCCAGAGGCAGACAGGTGGGTAACATATAGACTAGTTCACACATGTTACTTGCATTTTTCTTTCCCAACTAATACATTGTCAACCATGACAACCAGGTTTCTCCGCCAATTTCTTTTGCTTTTCACTCTGCATCTAATGGCAACATCCCTCTTCGGTTTCTAGCCTCAGTTTTCCAAACACCACCTGCTGCTGCATGTGCAGGCAACCTAGCATTAGTAATATCCTGCTTATTTTGTGGATTCATTCAACCAAGAAGTAAGATTTCCCTAATTCTCTGTAATGGATAGTACAGAATTACAGTTGCACAAAATGTATTAAGAGTGATGTTTATGCAGCCTCACTGCCAGCTTGGTTAGAATGGGGATTTTGGATTTCCCCATTCACATATGCAGAAATTGGTCTAGCTATAAATGAGTTTGGCGCTCCACGATGGCAAAAGGTGAAATTATACAATTCAGGGTTTAAGAACTGACACTTTGTTTGTTGGCTTAAAACACTCATTATCTCATTGTCATTAATGATGGCCATTCTTTCTATTCATAGCTTTCATCAGGAAACTTGACTATAGGACAGCAAGCATTAAGAACACATGGTCTTAACTTCAAAGGCGACACATATTGGTTATCACTAGGGGCATTACTTGGATTTGCGATAATTTTCAATTTTGGATTTATTTTGGCTTTAAGTTACAAAACCTGTAAGTTCTCTTGCCAATGACATCCTAATTGCATTCTTCAGAAATCTTATCTAATACAGATGCTATAAATTCAGCTCCAGGAAAATCCAGATCTATTATTTCCCATCAGCAACTTTCTTCAAAAAGAGATGGAAAACATAGAACTATCAACAAGCAACTCGTTAACAAGTTGATACCGGCTCCTCATGCAAGAGCTACAAAAAAGGCTGGTGAGTATGGTCCTAATATCACAAAGTTAGGAATAGCACAACTTTTGCTCATTGAGATTCAGAGCATGATGATTTGATTGGTTGGTTTTGCAGGACGAATGGTTTTACCTTTCACACCCTTAACAATAGCATTCCAGGACGTGCAATATTTTGTTGATGCACCTAAGGTAATCCAAGTGAACATGACCTTCATAATAACTTTCTCATCACATGTTTAAGATATATAGTATTTCTTTGTGCTTATCTTCCCTTTTCTTCTATTCATTTTCCCTGTACCCTTGCCATCTTTACTCTTCAGGAGATGAGAGAACAAGGTTACACTCAGAAGAAACTGCAGCTACTTTGTGATATTACAGGAGCAGTTAGACCTGGGATACTGACAGCACTGATGGGTGTTAGTGGAGCGGGGAAAACAACTCTGATGGATGTTCTCTCCGGAGAAAAACAGGTGGCTATGTCAAAGGAGACATAAGGATTGGAGGGTATCCAAAGGTCCAAGAAACATTTGCTAGGATATCAGGATACTGTGAGCAAACTGACATACACTCTCCAAATGTTACTGTTAAAGAGTCAGTGATTTATTCAGCTTGGCTACGTCTCTCACCAGAAATTGATGCATCCACTAGAATAGTAAGACATCCTGGTTCCCACTTATTTATATTAGTTGATTTTGTGCATTAAAAGCTTTTAGGACTGTGGTTGATCAATTTCACACAAAGAAGTAGCCCAAAGCATGGTGGTATTACTGATATGGAAACTGACCTGCATTTATATAATCTAGAAGATAACCTTAGTATGGTGTTACACAGGAATTTGTAGAAGTAGTCCTAAAGACAATTGAGCTAGACAGCATACAAGATGCTTTAGTTGGGATTCCAGGGACAAGCGGTCTATCTACAGAGCAGCGTAAGAGACTAACAATCGCAGTGGAGCTTGTTGCCAATCCATCTATTATGTTCATGGATGAACCAACATCTGGTCTGGATGCAAGAGCTGCAGCCATTGTCATGCGTGCTGTCAAAAATGTAGTTGATACAGGGAGAACAGTTGTGTGCACCATACATCAACCAAGCATTGATATATTCGAGTCTTTTGATGAGGTAACATCAGCAATATTCAGAAACTATCTAAATTTCGTGCATGGAAGTTCAAAGCCAGAGCATAGCAACATAATTATCAATACACTCTAATTAACAAGATGAAGACGTTCGTTTGAATTTTTGCAGTGGAATAGAGAGGAGAGCAATGCTCCACAAAATATCTGGAAACAAAAGCAAAACATTTTTAAACAAATATCTCAAATATAAGAAGGGGAAACTGAGCGTAAACTGCCAGAATGGGAAATATCAAACTGTAAGAGTTCACTTAAATACAAGAGCTTTTATTCAGATTCAAGCAAACTAATTTTCCAGGAAACCAATAGCCATTGTCATGGACATCAAATATTCCTCCTAACCTATTTCTGGTCCGCTTATATATGCTTATACACCAAATACTACCACTAAAAGAAACTCCCATGTCACACCAGTCTTCTTTAAGACAATCTTAGAAGCTACAATTTTCATCAATATGAACTTTGGTCACTCATTACTAATTTCTGATACTCGAATTAAATAACTTTTTGTTAGAATCAAGAAAATCGAGTTTGTAGACAAAACAGTCTGTTTTAAATGCAAATACTGAATCTAAACAATGCCTCAATAAATGCGTCCCAGCCTATGCATGTACTTGACCAAGATTTTGCAGTTTATAATTGATTGTGGAGAATTTTTCCATACAGTTCATGAATCTTTTTTTTTTTTTTTTTTGCATCATCTCACTGTATGTGTTAACATAATACCAAGAAAGCTATACAATTTCCTCCGGTTTAATTCCATGAATGCTATATAAAATATACACCCTAAAGGTCTTTACTATTAATTATGCAGTTGTTTCTTATGAAGAGAGGAGGCAAGATCATCTATTCTGGACCACTAGGCCAATATTCAAGCAAACTGATTGAATATTTCGAGGTAAGCTTTCCACAACTATATATGAATAGTTATTATGTTATCCACAAGGAAAGTGCTACAAATTGTTATAAATTACATAGCCAAATACCACTGTGTAATCAATAATATTTCTACATACATTAGCCGCAGCACATTTCAGATACAATTGACCACCGATGAAAAGTAAAATTTCAAACATTGGAACACACAAAATTGCACAACTGCCATCACTAATTATTTATCCACAACAAATTATTTTTCGATTAAAGGGGAAAAAATTGGTTATCTTGCAGTTAAAAGAAAAGAACTTTCAACCATTTGTTATAGGTATCTATATGTAACAGTCAAGTTAATGTAAACTTCTGCTTTTGGCAGGGTATTCCTGGTGTTCCAAGAATTGCAGAAAACTATAATCCAGCAACATGGATGTTAGACATTACGGTGGCGGCTGCAGAACAGCAACTTGGAGTAGATTATGCTCATATATACAAGATGTCAGCCCTGTATCGGTACGTGTGAAAAAGAAATCAAGCATAAAATCACCTATCGATATCTGTTCTCATACTATCATGCAACAATAAATTCAACATGAAATCATCTTGCATCCATTGATATCTCACAAGGTTACAGAAAAAGTACTCATTATTGTTAAATGTCAAGCTTCTTGGTATATATTGTTAGCCCACACTGCGTCAGCACAAGCTTTAGGGTAAAATGGTTTTCAGACAAATTATAAAATAATGCTGTTGCTGGAAAATAATGAACGCAAGCAGTATGGACTGCAATATAACTCATCACTCTCTTTTTACCAGGGAAAATAAGAGGCTAGTTAAACAATTAAGTGAGCCACCAGTAGGCTCAAAAGACTTGCAGTTTCTTACCCGTTTTCCACAAAATGGATTTGGGCAGTATAATGCATGCCTTTGGAAGCAACATCATTCCTATTGGAGAAGTCCAACATATAATTTGGTACGCTTCTTGTACATGGTCATTATATCCGTCGTCTTTGGAGCAGCATTTTGGCAGCATGGGAAGAAAATGTGAGTCATTTTTTTGGTTCCATTTCATTTATGAATTTAAATTGCATGCATGTGTATGTACTCTATTGCTATAAATAGCCCCTATTAAATAGTATGTGAATTACATTGAAAGGTCATCGCTAAATACAATTCTGATACAAGTAGTAGATTTAGAAAGTTCTCTGCTACTATTTTTGCTTTTATATCTAATGACTCACTATTTTTCTTTGTTTTGCAGAAATGATGAGCAAGATATGTTCAACATAATTGGATCAATGTTCCTACCGATAGTTTTCTTTGGCCTCAATAACTGTACAACAATTATACCTATAGTGGCAGCAGAGCGCACTGTCATGTACCGAGAAAAGTATGCTGGAATGTACTCTGCATGGGCTTACTCCTTTGCACAGGTCTGAACATAGTCTCAACATATCAATTAAGAATAACATACTGAATCATGCAGGTGACAGTTGAGGTAACTAAACAAAAGCTACTTAAATAACCTTTGATTTCTTACTGAATCATGCAGGTGACAATTGAGATTCCCTATATCTTCATACAAGCAGTAATATTCGTAACCATTATATATCCATCAGTAGGTTACTATTGGTCAGGTTACAAAATCATTTGGTGCTTCTACACAATATTTTGCTCATTGCTCTGCTCCACCTACCTTGGAATGTTCCTCATGTCACTAAGCCCCAGTCCTGAAGTAGCCAACATATTAACAGCTGCAAGTTACACTTTGCTGAATCTATTCTCAGGCTTTCTGCTTCCAAGACCGGTAAGCCAAACATAATTTTAGAAAGATCTAATTCTTAAAAGATACTCCATATTTCCTATCGGCGTCATAAAAAGTTCGAACTGTATACACCTACTAAATTCAATCCTCTGCTTTTACCTATCAAAGGTTTGTAGAGAAAGATAAAAGTTTCCACAAGTCATCTCACATAATTTTATATCATTTATCTATAATACAGCTACTGTGTCACATAATTATTCCTGTATGTATACCCCAGAGTATTTGATAGACATCAGCGGGACATGGTAGCCTGAGATTGGCAACTCCCGTCTTTAATGTGAAGATCTGACTCCTCTACAAACTCACGCAAGCTTCTATCCCCCCAATCACAAAAACACATTTGTATCTCCCAAAATTATCAACATGAACCTATACCGAGAATGCCATACTGACAACAGCAATACAAAACTTCTTAAAGCAGCAGAAAAGACGCTCTTCAGACTGCAATTAGTATGTCTCGAGCGGGATTTTCTCCCTCGTCACCGTCAGCATCATCATAATCATCATAATCAAGCCTTTTTTTCCTTTTAAAACAGGGTTGACCACAAAGAATTATTCTAACTTGATATGACTCACACTAAAAAATTAAGCATAATTTATAACCAACTGTTGACCTGATATCAAGAATTCAAAATTCCTCACCAAGGCAACCCGGTGCAAGAGAAAGGGAATGTTAGAATAACTTAAAAGGCCAAGTGGCAGATTGAAAACTACCCTTGTTAGTCATGCAATTTATACAAACGCAACATAATAGTAGCAACCCTCCTTAACCCCCCCCCACACCAGGCAAAGAGCCAAATAGGAACACATGCCTATAATTCAGACCACATAATGTATTGTAAATAGGAATAGCCCACATGTAACAAGTCTGATCAAGGTAAATTAGTTCATATTTAATACTAATTCATCAATGGGTACCCTAACCAAATTATGAATGTTGACCGCAGAAAGTGCCAAAGTGGTGGGTGTGGCTCTACTGGATTTGCCCAACTTCATGGAGCCTCACAGGAGTCATTACTTCACAGTATGGCGACATAAACCGAGAGATCTCAATCTATGGTGAAAGTAAGCCCATCAATGTTTTCCTAAAAGATTACTACGGGTTCCATCAAGACCAAAAAGTACTTGCGGGCTTCATGTTGATTCTTTTCCCCATAGCTTTTGCATGCCTCTTTGCCTACTTTATAGGAAGATTAAATTTTCAAAAGAGGTGAACTTTTGGTTCTAGATATGTAGTTCTTAATGGGGTTGAACTTGATGGTTTCTTCTTCACAGATATTGTAAAATAATAGAAACATCAAGCATCATTCCAGAATACTTGCATGAATTTATAGGTGATTGATATGATTGATGACTCATCTCAGATTTTGGGAGGAAACTTGCAAGATTCCCACACTGCTTTCCTAGAGAAAATATGACTGCATAATGTTGTTACAATAGTTAAAACATTTCAAAGTTGTGACCACATGTAATATATATTGTGTGCATGTATGAAAATTTAGTTATAGCCTTGTTGAAAATCAAATATTGAATATAAGATAAATAAATAACAAGAAAATGAAATAAAAAAATGATTTTGGTGCTGACTGTTTATAAGTACATGGAATGTCAATCAGAATTTATTTTGAATAAATTTATTATAAAAGCAAATACTCCATCAGATGCAAAGAGCTAGCCCAATATGAAATTAGCTTCTATTGAACAAGGAAACTCCCTAACCTCACAATGAAACTGTCACCAAGATATGTCCCAACATTTGGGTCACCACGACAATTGTGGTGATGTAGATATTCTTGTTTGAAATATATAATTGGTGCCCTCTTTTTTAGAATAGTTGTCCTTTGGAAGCTATTATCCTCAAGTAGATGACGGCCTCCTATACAGATGATCCATTGGCCTTCAGGTTTATTATCACAAGATCCCCATTCATTACTTGAATGGCCTTACCAGTAATGATGATACCCCAGTGTGCATCTTCATCCAAGGGCATGTTTGTTTGTCTGAAGCTGAAGGAAGAAACAATGAAGAGAGGTTCTTCCGCCAGCTCCAACATTTGGAATTCTTGGACGAGAAAATGAAGAGGAAGGAGGGGATCCTGCATGGCAGCTGATGTGGATGCTCTCTTCCTCTCTTCCACTTTTTTTTCTTCAGCCCCTTTTTAACCGGAGGAGAGGTTTGAGCTCAAATCTCTGGAACAAAAAAAAATTAATTATTTAATTTTATTCTCTTTCTCTCTTTTTTCCTCCTTCCTCTTTTTCTGTTGCTTCTTCAGTCTCCTTATCCCTGTTTGTTTGTCATCTCTCTTCCATCACTCTTCCAAACTTTATCCTCTTCAATCTCTCTTCCTCTCTTCTTCCATCCTCATTCTTTTCACTTTAACAAACAGGTCCTAAAAGGTTGATGCTTCCTCCATCATCTATCTGGGAATCACGCTCCTTCTGGAGTAGGTTGAAATTAATCATTGATCATATCTAAAAGAGACTTGAAGGTTTGAAATAGCAACTTCTTTCCATAAGTGGACCGATAAGTCGTGTCAACTTTTTCTCATCCTTAGTCCCATCTACATGTCATTTCACGGACTTTCCTGGGGGGTTATTCACAATCAATAAAATCCACAGAAAATTTGCTGAGAGAAAAAGACTACCCTTCTGCTAAATGGCTGTCTACAATACAAAGAGTGAGGGCCCTAAAGTGGTTAAGCCGCAAGAAATGAAATGGGCCTTGCTATACAAATGATGATTGGAAGTTATTACAACGTGAAGGAGAAACTACTGAAAATGTTTTGGCCCTTATCAACTGGGAAGAGTGGGTGGAGAGTGGGACGTGCAAGTGCCTCCAACCCTCTTGGTTATAGCGTGGAGTCACGTGTGTTGGACACATCTTTCATTTAGCACCAAATGCATCATCACAAATGTCAAGTCCCCTCAATTTTAGAAAAAAAATATTTGGCCCACTTTGGGTCTTTCGCAACTTCGTGACAACAAAGCACATGGATTGTGGTCCTTAAAGGCATGGATATCTCCACCTTCAAGATCTAATACATGATTGAAACTAAGAGAGCATCATCAACACATGCAGTTTACCATCTAACATGGAAGTGTTGCATCTATTAGGAGCCACATAAATGTTGCAAGCTAACTTGCCATATGAGTTGAAAATACTCCACCACAAACATAGTGTTTCAAAGCCATTAGACACTCTCCACCAAATACAAGTCAAGGTGGAGCCTATGGAACCTATGGAGCCAAGACTGTGTTAGGGGTTTCTTTTATGATCAAATTGATTTCCAAATGCTTATTAACCAATTTATCATTTGATAACTCCCAATTTGAACCTTCCCTAACACTTTTACCTATATTCTACATAACTCTCTTACAAAATTCACTGCTCAGTGCTACCTCAAACTTTCACCTCGCATTTCACTTGAATGCCCCTTGTGACTATTCAAACAATAACTGCATTATTGAAGTTATCTCGTAATCTTCCTTCATTGTATGGGGTTCGAGGTAAAGCTAAAAACTTTAGTAGAGATTTGTAATAAAAATGCTAAGATAGTTTGGGGGTTTTTCTCAGGTGCAAAGCTATCCCCATAAAAGGGAAATAAATTAGGAAAATGTAACTCATTGTTCCATGAACCAAACAACTAAAAGAATCCTATGCTTTGTTCAGTTCTTAAGGGTTTTGGTGAGCATTTATAAAGATTCGTGGACGGTTCAATTTTTCATCCCAAAAACAAATTAAATAAATAAACACATAATCAATATCAAAATAGAGAAACTGTATGAAATTAAGTGAAGAAATAACGATTACCTCTTTGTATCTGAAGACCCCAAGAGTTCTAGGGTTTTGCTTTTTTTTTATTTTGAGAAATTTCGACTCCAACGGGAACATTGAGTGAGGTCTCGCATGCCATCAGTGCAATTACCACAGAGGCTGAGGAGCAAAGGACGTCATATGATGACTGAGGTTCTCTAGCTCGTTATGTTTGACAAATTCACGGAAAAAATCCAAAAACGAAAACAGAAGCATAATTAGTTCATTATTGTTTGAGACTAAGTTGATGTTTAATGTTAATGGTCCTAAAGTTTTCATTTGCTTAGTTCTGATTTATGATCAGATAGTCTTTCTTATCTTTTATCGACTTTCAATAAAAGATTCAGGTATATTATTACTGCATCTTACATTATTTAATTTAATTATTAATTCTTGTTCACATCTGAGTTAGCGTGTATCAAGGTTCTAAATATCAGATATCGGATCTATCGGATGGGGGTTTTTCATATCAGATATCGGATATCGGGGGAGATATCGGGGATACGCGCGCATATCGGACGTTCATATCGGACACTATATATAATAAAATATTAATAATTAAAAGTTGATCTAGTGTCATAGATATCATCTACCTAATAAGAATGATGTAATATGCATGCAAAGACAGTAAAAAATAATGTATATTTGCACGCAATAATGCAATAAATAAGTTATTTCATATCGGCGGATTTATCGGTCGATATCGGGTAATTTATCGGCCGATATTTCAAATATCGGCCGTTTTTTGCTACAAACGATATGGCGAATGATTTTCCCATAACGTATCGACAGCAGGCGAAAAAAGAGATATCAGACGATATATCGGTTGACTCGGTAGATATTTAAAACAGGGGCGAGTATGCTAATAATTCGTGTTATGTAATATTTAGTCAGCATTAGGATAGACTAGTACACCGTCGTTAGTCGGTGAAAAACAGATCGACGACAGTAGTGAGAGAGAGAGGAGGGGGATTAGCTGATTCGTAACCAAATCCTTTTCTCCTATCCAATATGCACGTGCATCTGTTTTTGATGGATATAGAAGTTTTCTTACTAAATCAGACCATATATTTATTTGTGCTTGGTAAATGAATACCAATATAATAAATGTGATATCCGATCCAAATTCGATTCGTTTGCACCCAAGCCACATGTAAATTTGATGTTGGTTCATATAGGTTTTCTTTATTTTGTTATTACTTATCACCAACTCATCACTCAATATTTCAAAAAAAACTCATCGGTCAATGGGAATTATGTCATTTATTTTAAGAATTTAAGTCACAATAAATCTGAAGGGGATGTTTGGCAACCTAAGAGTGAGGTTGAAATGTGAAAGTGATTTTTTTTGCAAGTGTGAAACAACTTTCTCATCAGCAAAATAATTTAAAAAAAGTATTTATTCACACACATGTAAAATTTTGAAACTACAAAAATGCAGGAAATTTGGCAACAATATATTGATTATTAATAAGTATCAAGCTCACTTTTCTTTCAATACTCAGTTTGGACCTTTTAGAGCAAAAGTGAGACGTACAAAATATCTTACATAGATGCAAGACACCTTCGCAATTTCAAAATCACTTTCATTTAACAAATATCTAAAGTGACCAAAAACACTTTCAGTGTCACCTCCTAGACTGTCAAAGACCCCCTAAGCTGAAAACTACAACTTATGACTTCTTAATTAGTGCTCCAATTTAAGGATGTAAACGCATACAAATAATCCGCTCCGAACTCGAATTCGTATTCGAAATTTGACAAATATGGATATTCGTATCCGCTCCGTTTAAAATATGAATACGGATTCAAATAGTGATGAACTATCTGAAACATCCGAATGGATATCTGAATAACCAAATACATGTCAAAAATTCAAAAGTATGTCTTGGTACATGTGTTTAAAATTCTATATAGTATCACAAACTCCGTGAATTAATATATTTATTTTTATTTTAATATAATATCTAAATTAAAGTTTGAACTTGTTTTCCTAATGAATTATTGGATATATTCAATGCTATCCGGTTAATATATGTATCCGATTAGATAACGAATTCGTTTTAGATAAATATGGATACTAAGATCAATATCCCAACACTTTCCGTATTTGTATCCATATTCGCTACAAGAAAACAAATACGGATATGAGAACACCAATATCTGACTCGTATCCGAACCGTTTACATCCATACTCCTACTTGTTCATTAAAACAAATTAAAAAATTAAAAAAATTATGCTCCTACTTAAGTTGCCCCTCCCGGCCCAATAACTTTGGCCGACATTTGAAAAGTCTCATGTTGACGGCCTATTAACTTAGGGAGAATTTTGAATCGTCACTGATTATTCATTTGTTAAATAACAAATTACTGCAATCTCTCTTTTATATTTAGGTTGTTTTTGGTACGCGGAATGTGAAATCTTCCTATAACATTAAATTCTCAAGAATATAATTCCCAGACATTAAATTCCTGAGAATATTACATTACACTGTTTGGTATAATCTTTGGTATAATCTGAGTATTTCAAGGATCTAATATTCTCATATTTGATTCTAATCTTAATCTTTACCCTAACTATAGAAACTAAATACCAGCAAAGTAAATCATATGCCTTAGTGTTGATAAGAAAATCCTAAAAACTCTAAATATAGATAAAAAATAAGAGTACCTGAACTCTGATCTAGGTTTTTTTTTAAGAGAAAATGATTATATTTCTCGAAGATACCTAAAAAAAATTAGCACACATCAATAACATAGAGGGAAAAAGAAGAGAAAAAATAAGAATTTGATAAAAGAGTGAAAAAGAGAAGAAGGGTGAGGAGGAGATAGACGAGAGCACCTGATTTATGGTTTGAGTTCAAAAGAAGACAACGAGATTCTTACGCTTTTTTGTTAAGAGAAGCTTTCCGATTCGAGAGAGAGACGCAGAAGAATAAGAAGCAAAAAAAACGTGATATACGATTAAGAAAATGAAAGAATGAAAAAAAAAAATACCCGATGAGTAGGAATTATAAATAGCGACCTATTATAATAGGAATTAAATTTCTATAAATTGAGGTAATTTAATGCCCTTGGGATTCTATATTCCTGGAGAATTCTAATGATTATTATGTCAAACGCGAAAATTTTAAGTGAAATTTTTAAATTCCCAAGTGAATTCCCGTATACTAAACGCACCCTTACATTATCAAATTATTGTGTACGTCAACCAAGAACACGTGTCCTTTTTTTCTAACATTCCCTTTGAACCTAGTACTTCCCATAACCCAACTCCAAAAAATATAGATAAATTATTGTAATGAACTACACAGTATTTAACTAGCATGAAATCAAGAATCATTCGTTGGTGATGCTCAATGGCCAATTTTTCGAAGCACATTATGGTAGTTATTGGAAGGCAAACCCGAGATTTCATTGATTATTAGAGAAGAAGAATATAATATATGGGGTTACTGTACCTCAGCCGCCAGCTGAGAGAGTTTCTCAGCCGGCATGACGTGGTTTCATATTAGCCGCAGAGAAGTCAAAAATTTATGCCGTAAAAGGAAACCATCAACCACTTTTCGTTACCCAATGACTAAAATACCCTCAGTTCACATTTAACCTGGCTACAACTGTTCCTCCACGAAAAAAATTACAGATCTGAAAATTTTGAGTTTTTTCAAACAAAAAAAATTACAGATCTTAATTACTAAATTTTAGAAAAATAATTTATTTTAAAAGAATGCAACCATGGTCACATTAATGTTCAAGTTTTTTTGAAAGATGTTTTAATTACAATAAAAATCTATTACTGTGACTTAAGACAGTTTATTTTATTTTATTTTTTTGTTTTCTGAAACTGCAATCGAAGTCGTAGTTTCTGAAAAGAAAAATTTTGAATTTAAATTTTTTAATATCATTTTCACTTTTTAAATTTACTTTTGTTTTACATTGCGACCTTTGGTCGCAGTGTTGCGACCTTTTTTTTCGATTAGGGTCGCGGTATTTTTCGACCTTGCTAAGCTAAATAGGATACTGCGACCATGGTCGCAGTTTTATGAAATAAGAGTCACAGTCAATTGAAGCAGTAACAATAATCTCGTAAGTTAATTAATTAAGATGATTAAAAGATTGCGACTTCAGTCGCAGTCTTATGTAACAGCAGTCTTTTTGAGAATGTTTTGTTTTATAACAATGCGATCTTGATCATAGTATTTTTTATTAAGTAATCTAAATAGAATACTGCGACCATGATCGCATTCTTATGAAACCATAGTCAATTGAAGCAGTGAACAAGGTCTCGAAAGTTAAGTAATTAAGATGATTAGAAGATTGCGACCGAAGACTGCGACATTGATCGCAGTCTTATGTAACCTTGGTCATAATATTTTTATAAAGTAATCTAAATAGGATACTGCGACCGTGGTCGCATTCTTATGAAACAAGAGACATAGTCAATTGAAGCAGTGAACAAGATCCCGAAAGTTAAGTAATTAAGATGATTGAAGACTGCGACTGAAGACTGCGACATTGGTCGCAATCTTATGTCATAGCAGTCTTTTGAAAAGTTTTGTTTGATAACACTGCGACCATGGTCGCAGTATTTTATCACTTATTTTTCATTTTTGCGACCAAGGTCTCAGTCTTTTTATTAATAAATTTTAATTGGACTGCAACTTTGGTCGCTGTCTTGTAAAACAAATGGTTTGAAGATGAAATTTCATACTGCGACTATGGTCACATAATTCAATTTTATCTGACAATTTATTATTATGAATGCGACCAAAATCGCAGTCCTGATGAAAAGGACTGCTTTTAAAATATTTTTTTCCTGCAACTTCAGTCGCATCTCTGACAGATTGGTTATATATTTATGTGTATTTTACTTTGTCTTTTAGATTTTAAATCGAATGGCCAACATTTCCGATGATGAAAATTTTCAGATAGACCTTCCTTTGGAAGAAGAAGAAGAAGAGAAGAATCACGATGAAAATATTGAAGCTGACATCCCGAGAGAACATGAACCTATCAAAATAGCTGCTGGAGATCTAGGTCTGCAACTAAAAATTAATATTTAATCCCGCTCTCGCTTTTGTAGAACGACATTCTCTACAAGTCAAAATCTAGATCTGACAGCGTGAGGAGACACAGAGAGATAGACATATAAAAGGGGAGAAAAAATAATAATAAAGAATATAAAACTAACATCATTCCAAGAAAAAGACAAACGATAGGGGTTTTTAGTAATTTAAATTATTTTCAAAAGCGAGGCATCATTTTAAATTGTCGAATTATGTGGCTCATAATGTGCCACGTCACCGCAGGCTGAGAGGAACTCTCAGCTGTCGGCTGATATACATATTTCTGATAATATATATATCCAATATGAGTATAGCTAATGGGTACAACCCAATAACCCGATACCCTTAACTTAACACTTCCCTCGAGATGGAGCATAAATATTTATCATTCTCAGCTTGCTACATAAGTTAGAAAATACATGTGGTGAAGCCGCTTTGATAAGAATATCTGTCAATTGCTTTGAGGACGACATGAACATGAGAGAAATAATCTTCTTAGTCCAAGCATCTCTGACCAGATGAGAGTAAACCTCATGTGCTTAGTTCTCTCATGAAACACAAGGTTCTGTGCAATATAGATTGTAAATTGATTATCATAATGCATAGGCATAGGTCTAGGTTGTTGAAAACCAAGCTCCAGCATTAGATTCTTCAACCACATCATCTCACAAACAATATGAGCCATAACTTTATATTCAGCCTCTGCACTAAATCGAGATCTTGTCTTTTCTCTTCCATGTCACAAGATTTCCGCCAATAAAGGTGCAATATCTAGTGATAGATTTTCTCTCACCTTTTTCACTAGTATAACCAGAATTAGAATACCCAGAAATACGTGCATATCCATGCTTCTTGCATAATAGACCTTTTCCTAGAAAGCTCTTGACATAAGCCAAAAGTTCTTAGTTCAGCTGTCCAATAAATCTCTCTGGGTTAATGCATAAATTTACTCAATACTCCAACAACAAAGATTATGTTCGGCCTAGAAATTGTGAGATAAAACCAATTTTTCAATCAATTTTTATTACTTTTCTGGATCATCAAGAATGTGACTACTATCAAATCACAAGTTCACATTGGCTTCCATTAGAGTATTAGCATATTTGCTCCCCAAAAATCATGTTTTCTCCAGAAGATCCAGAACATACTTTTTTTGAGAAAGAAGTATCCCATATTTTTGATGTGCAACTTCAATCCGCAAAAAGTATTTGAGCTTACCCATATCCTTAATCAAAAAATGACGCTTAAGATACTCTTTTATTTTCACTAGGCCAGCTGAATCACTCTCAATCAGCAGAATATCCTCAACGTACACTGTCAGAATTACCAGCCTGACTTAGCACGTCAAACAAAAACAAAGTGACCTGAATGATAACGATGAAAACTAATGCCAGAAATGGTGATGCTAAAATTCTCAAATCATGCTTTTGGATTCTGCTTGAGTCCATATATTGTCTTTCTAAGATGACAAACTTTATTCTCCACCTGAGCAACATATCCTTGAAGTTGCACCATATATACCTCCTACAAATCACCATACAAGAAGGCATTCTTGACATTCAATTAGAACAAGGGCCATGACAGATTGACAACAATAGAAAACAAAATCATGATGGAATTCAACCGAGCAACTAATGAAAAATCTCAAAGTAATCCACGCTAAAGTTTGAGTATAACTTTTGACAACAAGTCTGACCTTATACTGATTCACTGTACCATCTAGGCGATACTTCAAAATACAGACCCAGTGACAACCCATAACAACAACATTTTTGAGTGCAGAGACCAAGTACCATGTTCCTCGAGAAATAAGAGTATCCATCTCCTCATCTATGGCCTTCTTCCAGACAGTTACCAAATAAAGCCTCCTCATAAGAGTCCATCATTCAGGGTATACAATACAACACAGATGTTGTCACCCAAAGCAGGTGGATGGGATGGCCAACGCATTAGTCTAAGAATGGCTTATCATACTTTTACCAATCATGTTTTCAGCCATGAAAATCCAAATCTTAGGTCTTAGATTGTGAATCAGTCACCGCACGTGGTTTCAAATAAGATCTCCTCTGCAAATCAGAATAACAAGAAGATTTCCATTTCCACATCATCGCATTTCATAAAGTCCATCATTCCCGGAAGAAGAATATGCCTACTAGGCATCATTAGATCTATAGAGCTTAAAATGCAACGCCAGCATCATATTCATGTACCACTGAAACCTTTTCTCGTTTCTCAAAACAATCAATACCCAATAAAAAGGGTGTAATCCCAACCCAAATTCATTCCAAAATTGATGCATCAGATTTCAATAATGCCTAATGCTGTGCACCACTGGAGCTCTAAACCCTTCTGTCACAGTTTCAACCACTACCAGTACATATTCCCACAGAAATGCATGTTAACTAGTTTCTTGTGTAGATCATTTAAATTTAGCTTTCAAATTATGGATAAACAAAGCATTTTCTTTAAGATGTTAACGAATCAAACTCGACCTTTTTTCTAACATTTCCACCAGATAAAAAACATAATTTACTCAATTAATAAAAATAATCAGCACCTCATGACAATTACACAAGATTTCTAGGGTTTCGAATTGATTCGGGTTTCGGATTCAAAGAAAAGAACTAATAGAAGAAATACTGCATGAGCTAATAAAAGTTACCGCTTAAAGAAATAACGAAAAGAAATAGTAAGCACCTAATGGAGATAAAATATTGCATGAACTAATAGAAGAAATAAAGAACTATTACCTCAGTTTCGGATTCAAAGCCGATGAATTTTCTAGGGTTTTCAAAATGACACCGTTTTTTAAGTTTCCCTCGCTAATGAGCAAAATGGGGAGAAAAAGCAGTGCATTTAATAGGGTCAGAAAGTACGATCACCAACAAGTAAGGTTACCGCAGCATTAAACATTCAACCTTTTCCCGCGTTTGCTTGATTTTACGGGCCACGTGTCCACAGCTATCGGGGTAAGCGACCACGGGCCGATAAATGTCTAAAGCCCATGTATGCTTTGCTCTCTTCGCAGTGAAACGCCCTCTTCGTTGCTTTTTGCTCTTTTTATTATCAAAATCGGCGGAGGAGAGGTTTCCTCCGGTACCTCATTCACAAATTTTGATTAACTGTCCATCCGTCTTCATCTGTAGAGAGAGAAAGCGAGTAAAAGAGAGCAGCAGCCCTCCACCCTCCTCCCTCCACCCCACTCCCCCATCCTCCTCGTCCTCCTTCCTCTTCTTCCCTCCACCCCCCTCCACCGTTTCATCCTTCTCTCTCTTCCTTCTTTCTCTTCTTCGCTGGTAGAATTCGCTCGTTTCCCAACGAAAACGCGATATACTAGTATATATCAGTGAAACACTCATGCATCAAGTGGTTATAAAATATATGTTATATTCGTCGTAGAATAAAGATGTCATTTGATGTATGGATAAAAAGATTCAGAACCTCGCGAGTTTTCATTTGTATCCTAATTAGAATATGTAGATTAAGATGAACGATTTGAATCGTCCACGGGGTGGCCGGTTGTGAAGTTCGCACGAAGCACTCGATGAGAACAGTTCTCAGCGGAATAGTTCTATATATGTGTGTGTATTTATGTAACGCCCCGATCCGACGGGTACGGAGACGCTACTGCGACGTATATACGCAGGTCAGAAATACCCTCACATATATACGCTAAGCATCAGTACAAACAAGAATCAGAGTACGGAAGTGCGTGGCATATATACATTCCAACATAAGGATTACAAAGTTATCACAGAGCGTGATATATTGGTACATGTACATTATATCACAGCCAGGTACAAAAGTAAGAATTACAATTTGTACAGCAAAAAGGTGCTCACGGGCTGAGAAGAAGATCCCCGAGCTTGCAGGAAGGTTCAAGAACAGAAGAAGCTGGGACTAGTCGGCCTGCGCCGAGAGATAAGCTTGATCTTCGATGGATGGCTCCGCTTCAATCCAAGCTTCAGAACCTGAACATGCAAGTCCAGGGGAGTCAGAACTCCCTAACAAATAGACAGGTGAATGCCAAGTGTCGTGTAGAGAGAGGTATGTGTGTGTTGATATGATCAAAACAGTATTAAGCATCAAGAACTGTGTCGAGAGTACATGTATAGTAAGCATGAAACGGAGATATAGAATGAAAGTGATAAGGCCTGAATAAATCTATTGCTGTCATTTTTAATATTTATACTTATTACTCGTTCTACCCATATGTCTAAGTATGTGTAATAGCGTCCCAGCACACATACATCCACATATGAGTAAATCGAGGCTGTTATTGGAAACCAACGGGGGTATCAACGAACAATGTTTACAGTGGGTCCCGTACATGCCCGGGACCACAGTCCAGGACGTTCCATTGCTGGTGTATGGAACCGGCCGCAAGGCCTACAGGAGGGTCTTATAGAATGCCCATATCAAGATGGTACCAAGAAGGAGGGAGCCAGCACTCCCCTCGGTCGCCTGGAGGCCCATAGGTCAGACCGGGAATTTTAGTTGCACAACATACCTAGTGCCACTGTAACACGAACATATATTGATAGCCGCAAGTTTCCCCGACCCAATGCAAGTTGATCATTTTTATGATTTATTATGTAATTATCAATTCACGGGAAAGCAAGTTCATGACAAGATCAGGAGTTCAAGAGTACATGAGTATTATAATTTCAAGTCATAGGATTCCCGTAAATATGATAATCGTAAGCCAAGTATCAATATGCCATAACGAGGCGAGTATCAAGTAGTAGCATAACAGGTGCCAGGAGACATATGCCTGAGAGGTGATATTAGGCAGGCGACAAGTGATAGCATGATACATGAAGCGAGTCAGGAAAGTAATATAATATTAGTCAACATGATGAAGCAGGAAAATCAGAAGGAGAGCGAGAACACTCGCCTAAAACTTCAAGAAACACCGGGAAATCCCAAGCTCCGGAATCTAAGTAACCAACGCGTTCAATAACCAAAATTATATATAAAAAAAGAGGAGGGGAAGGACAAATCTAAAAAAGTGAGAATGAAGACGCAGGGGTCGCAGACGCGGGAGGTTGCGCAGCGTTGATGCCACAAACGCGGGGTCTGAGACCCGCGTTTTATGACACAGGACGAACGCAGACGCGAGCACGTGCTCCGCGTCGCGTTAATACATGAACGCGAAGATCGCGTTAAAGAGGCGTTTGGACGCGGGAGTAAGTTCCGCGTCTAGTACTAAAACAGGAGAGAAAGGGAGAGATAGAGAAATGAGAGAGACGAAGGAATGAGGGAGTATGTGACGCAGGGAAGGAAAAGAGAAGGAGAAAAAGAAAGAAAGAAAGAAAGAAAGAAGGAATGAAAGAAAAGAGAAGGAAGGAAAGAAAAGAAGGGATAGGGAAGGTTGGTCGGCTGGACCTCGCCGGCGGCAGCCGGAGGTGGCCGGAGTTGGCCCGGAGATGGGTGACCAAGGCCCCAAAAGAGAAGGTAGTTGATGGTGCAAGTGTAGTTCAAATGAAAATGAAAATGGTATTTCGGAGGACAAACCTATAGTTCGTTGGAAAGAGTATTCCGAGGAGATGAAGATGGCGTGGTTGGTAGTGGCTAAGGTGGTGTAGGCGGTGGTGGAAATGGTGGAGAAGTTTTGAAGGTTAATGGGTTGTTTTCTTGATGAAGAAGGAGGTGATGTTGGTGGTTGGAATTGGTGTTATGGTTGTTGGAATGGAGGAGGAGGTGGAGGAGAGTATGGTGGAGGTGTTGGTGGTTAAGGAGGTGGAGAGATGGCCGGCCAAGAGGGAGGCACGGTGGCTGCGTTTAATGGGCTGTTGTTGGCCTGAGCTTGCTGGAAAAGGAAGAAGGAAAGAAAATAATGAAAGAGAGAGAAGAAGGGGATGTGAATATATAAAGGGAGATGGTATATTTACAAGTTTGCCATCCCACAAAATGAAACATGCGTGTCATTCAAAAAATGGGCTGCGTCCCATATAATGAAAATCTGCATCTAGCAGTTGTCTAGACACAGTGATGGAACTCGCATCCAGGAAAAATGCGAAAGTTGCGTTGATAAAAAGGACAAAAAGCATGGGAGTCTTGATCTGAGTTGATTTCCTTGAGGGACATAACATTAAATGCGGGATGGAGAGAGTCTCCACATTAAATGTTGAACCCAGATTTAGTGAGTCTCGCGTCAGGCAAGGAGAGAGAAAAGTAAAATATCCGGATAGAATTCCGGTATCTGGGAAAACACCGGAAACTCATGAAAAGCCCGAAAAACGAAGTATCTTGAAAAGTTTCCCAAAAATTCTCAAAAATAATAAATATTATTTTAAATTTTTTGATGAAATCAGCTTTTAGAAATTTAATTTCATTTTCAAAATAAAAATCCTAGAATCCACTGTGGACGGTGTCTACACCGGGTAGGCCGGATTTTTGATAAAATCTGAAAAATCTCAGAAAATGCCTGAAAGAAGAAAATATAATTTTAAGAAGAAATATGAAAGCGGAATCCAGAAATTTGATTCCAATTGTAAACTAAAATTTCTAGAATCAACCAGTGATACTGGCCAACACCAAATCCAGGGGAATTTTGATAAATTCTAAAAATTCTCAAAAAATTTATTTAGATAGAAAACATTATTTTAAGAAATAATGTGAAAGCTATTTTTAGATTTTCAACTCCATTTGTGAATTAAAAATCCGAGAGTCGATCAGCGACACTGGTCGACACCGGTTTTGAAGATTTACAATTTAATTCAGAAAAATTCTAAAAAATCATGAAAAATCTAGAATATTAAAACATAATATTTGAAACTAAAATCAATCAAATCTGAATACCAAAAAGGTCAAATCATGCAGTACTGCTATATGAGTAAGAATTTAAATAACAGAAAAAATACGCTCCAAAAATCAGGACACATAGCTGTGTACGCATTCTGAGGATGGGGTGTTACAATCCATCCACCTTATCAAAAATTTCGTCCTCGAAATTTCGATAATGGGGATGTGAAGGCAGGAAAGAATAGGGGTATGGAATTTTACCAACTAAGATGGAAAGAGTTGGGGGTAACGTTCACGAATAATATCCTCTCGTTCCCACGTAGCTTCTCCTGGGGCATGCCTATTCCAAGAAACTAGTACCAATGGTATTGCCCGATTTTTCAATGTTTTGACACTTCTGTCCAGAATGGCCATCGGCTGCTCCTTGTAGGATAAATCTGATTGTAGTTCTAATTCTGAGTGATCTAGAATGTGACTTTCATCCTTGACATACTTCCTCAACTGTGATATATGGAATACATTATGTACTCCTTCTAAAGATGGTGGCAATGCCAATCGATAAGCCACATCTCCCACACGATCTAAAATTTCAAATGGGCCGATGTATCTCGGACTAAGTTTTCCGCAAGCACCAAATCGGATTATCCCTTTGATTGGTGATATCCTTAAAAATACATGATCACCTGTTCTAAATTCCAACGGTCTTCTATTAGTGTCTGCCCAACTCTTTTGCCGGCTCTGTGCTGCTCGGAGATGATCTCTGATAATTCTGACTTTATCTGTTGTCTGAACTAGAATATCTGGTCCCATAAGTCTTCTTTCGCCGACTTCATCCCAACATATTGGCGACCTACATTTTCTGCCATATAATGCTTCAAATGGAGCCATCTTGATACTGGCCTGATAGCTGTTATTATAAGAGAATTCTACCAGATGAATATAGTCTTCCCATGACCCTTTAAATTCTACCATGCAGGTCGTAACATGTCTTCAAGGATTTGGATAGTTCGTTCAGCTTGTCCGTCAGTCTGGGGATGGTATGAGGTACTGAATTTCAGACGAGTTCCTAATTTTTCTTGGAGACTTTCCCAGAAATGTGATCGGAATCTCGTGTCTCTATCTGACACGATGCTAACTGGAATTCCATGCAGACGAACGATTTCTTTCATATATTTATCTGCAAGAATTTCTGTTGACTGACCTACTTTGAAGGGTAGGAAGTAAGCTGCTTTTGTGAGGCGATCAACGATTACCCATACTGCATTGTTACCCTTAGGACTGCGGGGTAGAGCTGTAACAAAATCCATGGTGATATGTTCCCACTTCCATTCGGGTATCGGTAATGGTTGTAGAAGTCCAGCTGTTCTCTGATGTTCTACCTTTATTTGCTGACAAACCAAGCATTTTGCCACGTACTGGACTATCTCCCTCTTCATGGCATTCCATCAAAACTTCTGCTTCAAGTCTTGATACATTTTATTTCCTCCTGGGTGTATGCAATAAGCCGAACTGTGTGCCTCTGCCAAAACTTTCTGCCGGACTTCCCCTTGTGGTACACAGATTCTGTTACCAAAATAAAGTGCACCATCTGAATGAATACAGATATCTGTCCTTAATCCAGCTTCTACTTGAGCCCTGAATTTCTGTAATCTGGGGTCTCCCTTTTGGGCTTCCTTAATTTCATTTATCAGAGTTGGTTGAATCAGGAAGGTAATTAATTGTCCTGACTCATCAGTTCCTTGTATTAGCATTAAGTCTAACTTTATGATTTCCCGAAGCAATTCCTTCTGTTGAGTAAGTTGTAATAATACTTTATTCTCTGGTCTCCTGCTTAATGCATCTGGGACTGTATTGTCCTTACCAGGATGGTACCGTAAGTCTATGTCATAGTCGGCCATCAATTCAAGCCACCGCCTTTGCCTCATGTTTAATTCTTTCTGTGTAAAGATATACTTAAGACTCTTATGATCAGTATAGATAATACTTTGTCCCCCAGAAGGTAGTGTCTCCAGATCTTCAACGCAAATATTACCGCCGCCAGTTCTAAGTTATGGGTTGGATAATTTCTCTCATGTGGTTTCAATTGCCTAGATGCATAAGCTATGATATGACCATGCTGCATTAGTACACATCCTAAGCCTTTTCCGGATGCATCACTATATATAACCATCCCTCATGTTCCTGAGGGAGTCTTCAAGATCAGAGCTGAAATTAGTCTTTCTTTTAATTGTTCAAATGCTGTAGCGCATTCCTCTGACCATTGATACCTTTCTCCTTTTCTGGTGAGCTTTGTTAATGGGGCTGCGATTTTGAAAAAGTCTTGGACAAATTTCCTGTAATATCCGGCTAATCCAATAAAGCTTTTAATTTCTGTTACTGTCCTTGGGATTGGCCAATCTTTTACTGCCTTGATCTTACTAGGGTCAACTGAAATTCCTTCTTTTGAAACTATATGACCCAAGAAAGCTATATGGTCTAACCAGAATTCACACTTGCTTTGCTTAGCATAAAGTTGTTCCTATCGGAGAGTCTGTAGCACCATTCTCAAGTGTTCTGCATGCTCTCTGTCGTTTTTTGAATATATCAAGATATCATCGATGAACACCACGACAAACTGGTCCAAATATGGCGAGAAAACTCGGTTCATCAAATCCATAAAGACAGCTGGGGCATTGGTCACTCCGAAGGGCATGACTAGAAATTCGTAATGACCATAGCGAGTTCAGAATGCTGTCTTCAGAATATCTTCTTTCTTTACTTTCAGTTGGTGATAACCTGATTGTAAATCCAATTTTGAAAACACCCGGGCCCCATGAAGTTGATCAAAAGGTCATCAATTCTTGGTAAGGGATATTTATTCTTGATGGTAACTTTGTTTAATTCTCTGTAGTCTATACAGAACCGCTTACCACCATCTTTCTTGTTGGCCAATAGTATCGGAGCTCCCCATGGTGAAGTACTCGGTCTAATCAATCCCTTGTCAGAATATT
This sequence comes from Agave tequilana, assembly GCA_038442645.1. Lineage (NCBI taxonomy): Eukaryota > Viridiplantae > Streptophyta > Magnoliopsida > Asparagales > Asparagaceae > Agave > Agave tequilana. The sequence goes on along the minus strand of JAVJIF010033897.1, from coordinate 51,070 downwards.
CCTGTAACTGCCTCTTTAGAACTTCTAACTCAGTGGGTGCCATTCTGTATGGGGCTTTAGATATTGGGACTGTGCCCGGAATGATATCAATGGAGAACTCAATTACTCTGTCGGGTGGAAGCCCTGAGATCTCTTTAAATACTTCTGGAAACTCATTCCAAACTGGTACTCCCTTTTCCTGGATTTCAACAGTAGTCATCTATGTTTTTCCCTTGGCAGGTTTATGTTCTCCTTCAAATTAGAACTCAGGCTGAAGTGGTATTCTGAAAATAACTTTCTTGTTTCGACAATCAATAACCGCATGGTATTTGCTGAGCCAAGTCATGCCTAAGATTACGACGTACCCTTTAGTATCCAGCACGAGCATATCCACTGCTAATGTCCTGTTACACAGTTCCACCGGACAATCTACACAAATTCTATTAGAGATGACCACCCCATTACCGGTACTAATCTCCCACTAGTGGTCTAAATATTCAACTGGTATAGAGTGCAAAGCAGTGAAACTATCTGATATGTAACAATGAGAAGCGCCAAAATCAAAGAGGGCTAAAACAAGTTTAGAGTGCACCATAATCTTACCTGTTACCACCTCTCCAGAAGTTTGGGCCTCTTTCGCTGTCAAGTTGTAGGCCCGTCCTCTTTCACGACCTGCTGTTGTTCTTCCTCCCCTTGGAGCTGGGCGAAAAACCCGTTGTTGTGGAGGGAGAGGGGACCTTCCGACCATCGGCCCTGGGTTCCTCTGTCCAATTATAACACCCCGCTCCCGGAATACGTACTTAGTTGCGTATTCAGATTTTTCGATCATATTTTTCGATTTACTTCCTGTATTTGTTTTGTATTATGAATTATTCATATGAACGTTTTGTCTTGGATTTGGATTCGGGGACTCGGAGTCAGCCCTAGTCTGAACCGAGGGCCCGATCCTAGAGTATTGCTCGATTTGGTCATTCCGGTAATCCGATTTGATCGATTTCAGTTTTGAACATCATTTTCCAATATTCTAGATTTTCTATGATTTTCTGGAATTTTCCTCAATTAAGTTGGGAATCTTCAAAACCGGTGTCGATCAGTGCCGCTGACCGATTCCCGGATTTTTAATTTACAAACGGATTAGAATTACGAGAATTGTCTTTAGACATTATTTCTTAAAATCACATTTCTTATCTAAATACCTTTTTCTGAGAATTTTATGAATTTATGAAAATTCCACCGGATTCGGTATCGGCCAGTATCGCTGGTTGATTCCAGGATTTTTAGTTTACAATCGGGATTGAATTTCTGAATTCTGCTTTCACCTTACTTCCTAAAATCATATTTTATTCCTTCAGACATTTTCTGGGATTTTTCAGAATTTATCAAAATCCGGCCGACCCGGTGTAGACCGGTATCGGCGGTTGGCTTCCGGATTTTTAATTTGAAAACGGGATTTTATTTCTGAAAACCGATTTCATATTATTCCTCAGGATGACGTTTTCTACCTCCAGGTATTTTTGGGGATTTTTCCGGAACAGTCAATTTTTCGCGACCATAATATAATAATATTATTCTATTCAAATCTTATTCTTTCTTCTCTTTCTTTCCTTTCTTTTCTCCCATCTGATCCAGCCCACTCCTCCACGTGGGCGCCACCAACTCCCTTTCCCATCAATCCCATCCCTCCATCATCACTCCTCTTTTTCTTTTTCTTTTTCTCTTTCTTTTTCATTTCTTTTCTTCCTTTTCTTCCTCTCTTCTTTTCATTTCCTTTCTCCTTTTCTTCTCCATGGGAGAGGCCGACGCCTCCAACCGCTATCACCGCCGCCTCCGGTGATCTCCTCCGGCGAGGGGAGCCCCCAACTCCGGCCATCTCTTTCCCTCTCCCTCTTTTTCTTTTCCTTTCTTTCCTTTTCCTTTCTTTTTCAACCTTTCTTTTCCTCCCCCCTTTGATCCGGCCAACCACCACCACCGCCGGCGAGCTCTCCTCCTCCTCCGGCGCCCCGGCGTGGGCAGACCGCCGCCGGCGCGAGGCCGGTGGCCTGGGCGCGGCCGGGGGGCCTCGCGCCCCCCGTGCGCTGCTGTGGAGGGGGCAACAGCCCCCTCCTCCTTCTTCCCCTTGGGGTGGCCGGCGCCACCCCAGTCTGGCGCCGCCGGCGCTGTGCCGGCGGCCGTGGGCGGCCAGGGGGCCCGCCTGGGCCCCCTGTGCGTGGCTGAAGGGGGGCACAGCCCCCCTTCTCTTTCTCTGCTGGAGGGGGGCAACAGCCCCCTCCTTTGCTCTGTTGAGGGGGCAGCGGCCCCCTCTTTCTGCCGGCGGCCAGCGCCGCCCGGCGCCGCCGCCTGGCCGGCGGCCAGGCCGAGCGCCCCCAAAGGGGGGGCGCTGTGTGCGGGAGCCAGGGGGGCAACAGCCCCCTTCCCTCTCCTTTCTCTCTCCCTGGATCCCTCTCTCTCTCTCCTGGAATCTCTCTCTCTCTCCTATTGCCTCTCTCTCTCTCTCTCTCCTGCCTTCATCACTCTCTCTCTCTCTCTCTCTCTCTCTCTCTCCCTGTTCTCTCTCTCCCTGGGTCTGAATCTCTCTCTCTCTCTTGGACTCTCTCACTCTCTCTCCTGAGTCTCTCTCTCTCTTCCTGGTTCCTCTTCCTGTTCGTCTTCTCCATTTGGAAATGACTCTTATCAGGGCCGGCCACTCCTTTTGGATTGGGGCCGTGCTCTTCTTCGTCGGCAAGACTCAAGGGCCGGCCACTCCTTTTGGATTGGGGCCGCGTTCTTCTCCGTTGGCAAGACTTAGGGCCGGTACCCTCCTTCTGGATTGGGGCCGAACTTCCCTTCGTCGGGCGCAGCAAGGAATCTTGTCGGCGAGTGATTTTCCTCGCCAAGACTTTCCTAACGCGGATCTCACCCCGCGTCTGGGCAATCCCTTAACGCGCTCCGCGCGTTTCTGTTTTGACACGACGCGGAACCCACGACCGCGTCCGCGTTCTCCTCGTGTCCTGATTTGAACGCGGGTCTCGAACCCCGCGTTTGGGGCTCCTACGCAACGCGAACCCCGCGTCTGTGATTCCTGCGTTTGCTAATCCTGCGACGCGACTCCCGCGTCTGCGACCCCCGCGTCTCACTTTCCAAACCCGCGTCTCCTTGTGCCCTCTCTCCTTCCATATGCTTCTCTCTCTAGGCTTCTCACTCTTTCTCTCTCCTCTTCACTTTCTCTCTCCTCATAATATATATTATTTTATGGCGCGTGCGCGAGTTCCATGGATTCCAGACTCTTCGGCTTTCCGGTGATTTAGGCGAGTGTTCTCGCTCTCGCCTCCATTTGGGTTTCCCCGCTCCGTCGGGTCGACATATATTTTATTCCATGTTTCCATGTATTTTGTATTGGGCTGAGTCCCTGTATCTGTGTATGGCCGAGTGCCAATCTCTGGACATGTATTGCTCTGTGACGAATGCTTGTACTAGGGTAGTTTCCTTCTTGTACATATACCATGCCTGTGATGTATTCTACTGCTTCATACCATGCGTGGTCGATCCTTCAACCTCCGGTCACTCACTATCTCGAAAAAGACGTGATTGGGACCGTCAGGTTTCTCTGGACCCTTCAGCCTCCGGTCCCTCACTGTCTCGAAAGAGGCATGATTGGGATCGTCAGGTTTCTCAGCTCCGCCTGGTGAGCATGCTTAGCGCTCAGTGCCTTATTCACTAAATTCGTTTAGGCGAGTTGCTGCCGGATTCTCTACTCATATCTTAATCCGAGTATCCCGGTAACCTCGCAGAGCGCATTAGTGTCTAAACTCTGTTCGCTGCCTATGCCTCCAGCTTGTTCAGCTCCGTCTGGTTATCATGATCAGCGTTCAGCGCTTTACCACTAGATTCGTCTAGGCGAGTTGCTACCGGATTTACCGCTCGTACTTCAATCGAGTCGTCCCGGTAACCTCGCCTGACGCTCCAGTGTTAAATACTGTTTGCTGTCTGTACTTCCAGCTTGCTCAGCTCCGCTTGGTTGTGCTCAGCTACTATCCTACCACCGTGTCATTTCTTCATACCTGTCATTTCTGCGTGTTACTATTTAACACATGTATATCACCTGTCAACTGACTTGTTATCACCTATCACCAGACATGCTACTATTTGGCAAGACCTCTTGTTATGACATGACTTGCCACTGGACTAATATCAATCTCTCGACATGACTGGTTACCTGTCTAATATCAATCTCTTGTCATGCTATCACTTGACACCCAGCATGATATACTTGACTCTCATGATTATCACGATAACGGGAATGATGACCTGACATCTTGATAGTACAAACTGTACTCCTGATACACATATGATATATTATAGTACGAACCAGTACTCCTGTGATACCTGTATTCCTGACTTGTTCTTGCTCATTCCCGGAATCTGATAATCATCTAATAAATCATAAAAGGAACAACTTGCATCGGGTCGGGGGAAACTTGCGGCTATCAATATGTGTTCGTGTTTACAGTGGTATTAGGCATGTTGTGCAACTAAAACTTCCGGTCTGACCTGTGGGCCTCCAGGCGACCGAGGGGAGTGCTGGCTCCCTCATTCCTGGTACCATCATGATAAGGGCATACAATAAGTCCCTCCTGTTTGCCTTGCGGCGGGTTCCGTCACCAAGCAACGGAACAATCCTGGGCCGTGGTCCCGGTATGTACGGGACCCACTGTAAACATAGTTCGTTGATACCCCCGCTGGTTTCCAATAACAACCTTGCTTTACTCGGATATGGATTTATGTGTGCTGGGACGCTAGTTCACATAGCTAGATATCAGGGTAAGACGAGTAATAATAATAATAATAATCGGCTCTTTAAGTTGTAAGTAGAGGTATGTGGAATGGGACGCATACTGAAGCCTGCAGCTTAAACGGTTATGAATCTGTGATATGCCTTACCATATTTGCTTGTCCTGGATTTTACATCGGATTTCCGGTTTTATGATTATTATTATATTAACTGCTCATGCCCTGCTTTATCCCTTGTATCCACTTGCCCCCTGTTCATTATCTTATCATGCCCTGAGTACAGTCGGGTTGTATGTGCTTAGATTATGGTGACATAAGATAAGGGTATATAGATGAGGGTTTCCTTGTTTGGATTATTCCTTCGACGTACTAGTCTTATGGAGCCGTGATCTGAAACCATACAATCAGATTTGCTCGCCCTCGGCTTTATTTGGTTTTATCACTATACATGTGCTTACCCTTGCTCGCCACTTGGCTTTTGTATCACCACTCGCCTGGGGAGTTTCATCTGACTCCCCTGGATTCTCATGTCCAGGTCATGGAGCTTGAAGTGCGTGGATTCTCCCAGTTGCTGATCAGAGTGGCGCAGCGGTAGCGTGGATCTCCAGCAGACCGTCCAGAGTCTTATCCTTCCAGGCCCCCTGTGTGCCTCTCGAGTTTTCCTTTAGTAAACTCGTGAGTGCCCTTTTGTACTATTCATCCATGTACATCTGCTTGTAATCTCGCAATTGCGCATATCAGTGATGTAATATTCATGTAATATTGGATCACCTCTGGTGATAACTTTGTAATTGTACTCATATGTTGGAATGTATAATGCACCACGTGCTTCCGTACTCTGATTCTTGCCTGTACTGATGCTTAGCGTATATACGTGAAGGTACTTCTGACTTGCGTATATACGTTGCAGTAATGTCTCCGTATCCGCCAGGATCGGGGCGTTACACCAATGGCTACTGGAGGTGCTGGTAGGGTTCGGTTCATCATCCCAGTTCTCTTATAGGGACAGCCTTCTATTGTGTGATCGCCAGATCCACATGCTAGGCATAATCTATTTGCCCTACGGCACTCCTGCTGCGTGTGGCCTGTCCTCTGGCAATAAGCACATATAGGAAATGGTTGAGTTATCTGAAGAGGGGCTGATCGAAATGGTCTTCTAACCATTGGGGCTTTTGCAGCTCTGACTGGACCTCCTCTGCCTAATTGCTGAAATGGCCTCTTCATGGCCTGTTTCCTCATCTGATCAAAATTCTTTTTCTCCAATCCTCGCTCCACCTCTCGAGCTACAGTGAGGACCTGGGAATATGTTTTCAGCTGTTGAGGAATCAAAAGGACTTGAATATCCATTTGTAAGCCCTGCTGAAATCTGCTTGCCCGCTTCTCTTCATCGGTTACATATATGGAGCAAAACGACTCAGCCTTAAAAACTCAGCAGCATATTCATCAACAGATCGGTTCCATTGTTGAAGTCGGATGAATTGCTCTTCCATCTGTTGGCCTAAAGGCCTTCCACCCTAGTTTTGATGATGATTAACTCATGTAGTTATGTTTACTAATAATCTTGTGTTGTTTAAGTTTCAGATCATTAACCAAGATATTAGATGGTGATTAGCTTCAACAAGGAGTTTAGAAGCTTTTCATGGTGATTCCGGTGCCAAAGCTTAAAGATCATTCCTTTGCACTTGGTGGATCACGGTTTGGGAGCAAGTCTACTTGAAGATGGAAGATCATCAAGAAGACTTAGGTATCCTAGTTTAGATAGTGTGTTTAGATCCATTTGTAAAGCTTAGTATAGTTGATATGCTCAAGTGCACAATACACACACGTTTCATGATTTGGATTTTGGTTTCATGGATAATAGATCAAAACAAGTTTACTTTATTCTTATGAATATTAGATATGTTCTAGATATACATACTTACTTTAAACTTGCTAGACAAACTTATTTTGACTATCCTATTCATGGTTTGAAAAAATCAAGTTTGATAAAAATACAAGTGTTAGTTTTTGATAAAATTTACAAGACACAAAAATGATTTGAATATGTTGATATATGTCTTGAAATTTTTATCACTTGTTTATGTTTCAATATAAAATGTTAAAACAAGTTTTATGGGATTTTCAGAAAAGATAAAAGATTTTTATAAAATATTTTTCCCAGTTTTTCTGACCCAGGTTTGTGCTGACAGGCCGGTCGGTCGACCCAGACGGTCGACCGCACCATGGGCCGGTCGACCCATGGGGTCGACCGACGTGCACAGACTTGTACACGTCTGGCAGACACAAACTCGGTCGACCGTACGGGTCGACCGGGTCTGAGAGCAGAGCTCTCTGTTTGTTTGGGTCGACCGGGCGGGTCGACCGTGGTTGCCCAACGGTCACATTTCTGACCGTTGGCAGTCGACCCGGCCGGTCGACCGGTAGCCTGTCAGGCTGCCAGCTCAGCCTAACGGCTAGTTTTCTGATGGGCCTATATAAACCCCATTTCTTTGGGATTTTGACCAAGGTTTTTAAAAGAGAAAAATTCCCAGTTTACCTGAGTTTAAAACAAGTTTTTAAAAGTGTTTTTGGGCTTTAAACTTCCAATCTTATTTGTTTTAGGTTTTTGGAAAAATCAAAGAAAAGAGTATTTTGGGAGATTTGTCTTGGCTTTCATTTTCTATCATTTACAAGAGTTTTCCCAAGTAGTTTTTCTTTGTTGCTTGTTTTCCAAACACCTAGTTTTCACACTTGAGCTTATCTCCTATCCTAATCTATTAGGATCTTTGTTTTGTGGAAAAGAGAGAAAAAGAGAAGTGTTTGAGGTTAAGCCTCCAAAGTTGTAAACCCTCCTTATTTGTGTATCCCTCTTTGGTAGAGGTTGATCGGAGTGGTATTGGTTTGGATCCCTCTTTGGTAGAGGTGATTGAGTTGTATTGGCTACGGGCCTTATCCCTCTTCGGTAGAGGTGGATTGTGGTTGTATAGCCTCGGTGGCTTTGTAAGGTTGAGAGAGGAGTTCGGTACTCCTATAGTGGATTGGAAATCCTACACGGTGGTGTAGGCGGGGATGTAAAGCTAGGGGCTCGAACCTCGAAACATATCTTGTTGTTAGCGTTTGATCCACTTGTCTCTCTAACTCTCTCTCTCTCTTTACTATTGTGCAAAGTTTCATTCATATCATACATATCATATTTGCTTGTGTATTGCCTTGCATCTTTCATATTGCTCATCCTTATATGCTTGGCTTGATTGTGTGTGTGCCTCACTTGTACTTAATCAACAAGAGCTTCACATAGCACCTCAACCCATATCTAGGGGAATCAAGAGGAGTTAGTCCAGAGCCCTTCACGGGGAATTCGGCTACACTTGTTGATTGTACTAAGTGTGATTGCAATATTGTTTTAAGCTTCCGCATTTAGCGCACTTAGTTTTTGCATTTAGTTCTAGATTAGCACTTGCACCTATTCACCCCCCTCTAGGTGTTTTTTCAATTGGTATCAGAGCTAGTGCTCCTGATATTAGGCTTAACATCCTAGGAGTGAGATCCATTTGGTTGCTAATCTATTGTTTGCATTTGCGTGTTTGCACACTCATATAGTTTACCATGGACTTCATGACCCCACCTAGCTTTGATCCTTCCAACATTGTTGTTTGGAAGTATAGGATGTCCATGTACCTAAAAACCTTAGGTTTGCATGTCTTTCTTGCGGCCACCAAGAAATGCTATCTTGGAGATCGCAATCATATAGGGGCCAATGCACAAGCCCTTGAGGCCATTAGAAGCACATTAAATAAAGAATATCTTATGCTTGTTTCTAATCTTGATTCCGCTTTTGTAGTGTGGAACAAGTTGACAACAACCACCACCTCCAAGCTTCAATTGCCAAATCAACCGGAGGAATCTAGTGGAGAATCCGACTCACAATGCTTCATGATCCAAGGGAATGACTCCCTTGAGGTACACTCGGAAACCCACTTAGATGATGATGATTGTGCTAGTTCTTCATGTGATGATAATATTGATCCCCATGTTTTAAATGAAGAACTATCTATTGTGTGTGAAAAATTAATTAAAAAATATAATTTGTTGAAAAAGAAAAGTCTAGAAATTGAAAAAGAAAATAAAAATTTGCATTCTAGACTTGACATTGTTTTGCAAGAGAAGGTTGAGGTCTATAATGAAAGGGATTCATTGAGATCTCAATTAGAACTTACACTTAAAGAAAATGAATTTTTAAAATCTAAAAATGATTGTGATAATGTTTTGAAAAACAATGAGGTTTTATCTTCAAAAGTAGATTCTATTTTAAGAGATAACAATATTTTGAAAAATGAAATTGATTTTATCTCAAAAGAATTAGAAATGTGTTTAAAGAAAAATAACTCTTTGCAAAATAAGATTGATGCACATGTTTGCCATGCTAGGGTAGTATCACTCACTTCACCTATTGCATGCTCTACCTCTTCTTTAATTGATAATGATATATCCATGCTTAAGAAGAAGGTTGATTGTTTGGGCTCCACTATGAGCCAATGTGCCATGAACCACACACGCTTGGAATCCTTGGTTCGAAAGAAACAAGTTCCATCTTTTCATGCACACCCTCCACGGCATACACATGCTCCTCACGGACACCATCACACGTATGCTCATGTGTACACTTGTACACATTGTGGACGTAAGGGCCACCTTGCTAAATTTTGCTTTGATAGATTACATACTTCAAATTTAGCAAATAAATTTGTTTGGGTTAGAGAAGTACTAACCCCCATGGACCTAAGAAGATATGGGTACCAAAGACCACCCCTCCTTTATTTGATGTAGGTGTGGGCTCTCACATGACGTGAGAGTTGCCGTACCTTGGAGTGGATGCGTTCCGTACTTAAAGGAAATCTATTGGATGCATCACTTTCAAGGGAAGATTTGGTGGAGAAGACCACCATGTTTTGGAGACAAGGAAAGTTACCCTCTAGGTCTTGGTAACAATTCCTAAACTCCCATTTATTACATGCTTTACATTCTTATCATTATTAGCATGTTTAGATGTTTTATAGCATGTTTCATTGTCTATGGATTAGTATGTAAATATCATGTTTATTAGATCCTTGACATACATGTATAGTATTTGAGACACACATGCTTATATGAACCCATACTTAGTGTTCTCACTTTTGTTTAAGCTATAATGTACATCATGAATCTAATACATGTGAATCTACAAAGTAATCATGTTTTAGTTTTATCATGATGATTTTTATATTGTGTTTTAATGCTTCATGTTAAGATTACTTGTTTAGATGTTAGTTTTCATTAAGACTAGGATTTATACTTGTGCATATAGTGGGCCACAAATAAATCTATATATGTTTGAGCTTGAATACTTATTTGAACTCATTAGATGTGCTAGTATAGTCTAGTTTTGATGATTCATACATTTCAAACTTGTATTCCATTTTTGAATTTGTTTTATGAGTTTTCACTTCATGTATATGTGTATTTTTGCCAAACTTTAAGATATACATGTATACCCCTTGAGTCATTTGCTTTTCATGCAAATCTTTATTATGGACTCAATTGTGTTTGGGGATATGTATGTATACTTAATGTGTTGACAATTCATACATATACCTTGAAATGAAATTTGTTTTGATGAAAATTTAGTTTTTCTTGATTTTATTGTTTAACTTCATGTATATGTCTATCTTGTCCAAACTATTAGATATACATGTTTATCCTTTTTGAGCCACGTGCCTTAATGCATATATTTTGTGGACTCGTTGTGTTTTGGATATGTATGTATGCTTTAGTTTGTATAAGACATACATACACCTTGAAGATTAAATAAGTTTTAATGACTTTCATGTTTTCATGTTTCGAGGAATTTTGAGCTTAATTGGAAATTTCATAATGCCATGTCACACATTACTTGTACACTCACCATTTTTAAAATATTTCTCATGAGTTTGTTTTCATGAGCATGTATGGACTTTATTGAATATTGAGTGTTTTTAAGTGCTATGTGATTTACATGTGTTTTATGAAAATTACTTTTGTTTCATTCCTTACTTGAAGGATTTCGTACTAGTTAACAAAAATTTCCATTTTAACTAGTTCGTATTCTTCATATGGTAGAGTTTTTCAAACATACTCTATTTTCAAACCTATTTTTGAAAACCCCTACCCTTAATGGGAGGTTGGATGGGAGATCATGTTCATGAATGTTTTAAAGTGAAAATCATTTAAAACTTGAACCATGATTGGGAGGTAGTAATATGATGTATACACTTGATCTTATTGTTATTTCAATTGGTATCATTGAATTCTTTCAATTGGTATCAATCTTGACCTATCTTGTATACTCATATATGTTTTGTATGTATGTATGCTTTCAATTCCAAAAATATCAATTTCTATTGGTATCTATTTTTCATACATATATATGTTTGTGTTTATGCTAGTGCTTGAGCTTCAATTTTGTTTCAATTGATTACTTTTAAAATTGGTATCAAGCCTATGCATTATTTTAGTTTGTATTTCATAAAGGGGGAGAAAAATTGATTTTGTCTTTCAATTGGTATTTGTACTCCCATACTTTATGATTAAAAATTCGAATTTGGTATCATATGTTTAAAATGAACAATTTCTACAATTGGTATCAATGTTTCTATGTAAAATCTTTTCAATTGGTAAAACATTTACAATTGGTATCAAAATTATGTTTAGACATTCAAAATTTATTATGTTCAATTTCAATTGGTATCAAGATTTTCATGTGTTTTGCTTAAAAATTGGTATCAATATTTTCTTTATTTGTTTCCTTTCAATTGGTATCAATATGCTATTCTTTGACATATTTTCAATTGATATCTTAATTGATTGTCACCCCTATTTGGTTTTATTTTTGTTTTAAATAAAAAGGGGGAAAACATTATTTTTTATTGACCCTTTGTTGATTCATTGTTTCGAACAAAAAGGGGGAGAAAATTTTTTTTTGTTTTGATTGTTTACCCTTTTGTTGATGATTGACAAAAAGGGGGAGAATTATTTGAGTGTTTAACATGCATGAGTTGTTTTATATATGCATAGTTATATTTTTGCATATATTAAGTTTAATTTAGTTTATGTTTAATGGTATCTAGAGCTTGTTTTGTTTTTGATAATTGGTATCTAGAGCATGTTTTGTTTTTGAACATTTCATTGGTATCTATAACCTTTTATTGTTTATGCATATGTAACGCCCCGATCCCGCGGATACGGAGACGTCACTGCAACGTATATACGCAAGTCAGAAGTACCTTCACGTATATACGCTAAGCATCAGTACAGGCAAGAATCAGAGTACGGAAGCAAGTGGTGCATTATACATTCCAACACATGAGTACAATTACAAAGTTATCACCAGAGGTGATCCAATATTTCATGAATATTACATCACTGATATGCGCAAATGCGGGAATACAAGGAAATGAACAAGTTCTGGACGGTCTGCTGGAGATCCACGCTACCGCTGCGCCACTCTGATCAGCAACTGGGAGAATCCACACGCTCCTAGCTCCATGACCTGGACGTGAGGTCCAGGGGAGTCAGTGACACTCCCCAGGCGAGTGGGATAGAAAGCCAAGTGGCGAAGCAAGGACGAGCACAAGTGTGCATACAACAAATGATACCAAGTAAGAAGTACTCAGGAGGCAGGTAGGTTAGAACAGGTATGAACAGGTATAGCATAATAATCATAAAACAGGAGATTCGATATAAAGCTGACTACAAGCAAAAGTGATTGTATACGCTTAGGTCACGGTCCCATGAGACTAGTACATCGAAGGAATAATCCAAACAAGGAAACCCTCATCTATATACCTTTATCTCATGCCACCGAATATCCAAGCGTATAGAATCAGAGTTGCAAATCATACGATAGTCAAAACGGAATGCATAATAAGAACAACATGAATCCAAAACAGGAACAATGAATAGACAAGACCGGAATACATAAAGGAAGTCATAACAGTCATCCTAACAGGAATCATAATAAAGATCATAGCAGGAATCATCACTGAAATCATATACAAGAAATAAGGATCATAACAATAACTATAACTGGACCTATTATTATTATTACTCGTCTGACCCATATATCTCGGTATGTGTCCAGGTGTGCACCCCAACACACATACATCCATATATAAGCAAGCCAAGGGTTGTTAACGGAAGCAGATGGAGAACTGATAGAGCTTCTTATAATGGTACTCATGCACCGGGGACCAGTCTTCTGGCCCAACGGTTCCCACCACCTGGGACCGGCTTTGTTCACATGCACCGGGGACCAGTTTAGTGGTCCAACGGTTCCCACCACCTGGGACCGGCTTTGGAGGCTCGAAGTCCCCCTAATAGTAATCATAACAGTAATCATAACAGTACCGCCAATATATGTCATTCCCATACTATAAGCAAGATATCATTCCGGCATCCATCACTTCCTCCCATACCCATACAAGTTGTCCTTTTTATGGCTTATTAACATATAACATGCATACCAAGAGATTGATAATAATTATGGGTAAGTCATGACATAATAAGAGGGTCTGGTCAAATAGTAGCATGTCAGGTGGTCAGGTGATAACATACTGGAAGTTAGGTGATATACATGTGTTAAAAGGAAGCATGCAACTGACAGGTCTGAAGTAATAGCATGGCAATCATAGCAGAAACTCAGAAGTCAACGACCACGAAGGATCGGCCACGCATAATATAAAAACAGTAAAAGACATATAGACATGGAATCAAATACATGGAAATAGGAAGCGAAATACTTATCGTCCCGACGAAACGAGAAACTCAAATAGAGATGAAAGAAGAGCGAGACTACTCGCATAATCAAAGAAATAGGAAGATAGCGAGAACACTCGCCTAAATCACCAGAAACGCCGAAAGGTCTGAAGTCCATAGAACTCGGGACGCGCCATAAATCCACAGCAAACAGACAGGATTAGTCGACTAGGGAGATATAGTAGTCGACTTATGAAGGGTTTAGTCGACTATAGATAAGGGGCAAGTCGACTAGGAAAATGAGGTATTCGACTAGGAAAATGGGATAGTCGACTATAGGGTTCAAGTCGACTAGGAAAGGGAGTAGTCGACTATAGAAGACTACGTTTCAAAGAGTTAGTCGACTAGGGAAAGGGATTAGTCGACTAATGAAGGGATCAAGTCGACTGACAGAGTGAAAACAGAAAAACAGAACTCTGTCAAGGAAGATGGTGGTTTTGATTTTGTGGAGAGGTTGTGTGGTGGTAGTTTTGGAAAAGGTAAAGAAGAAGGTGGAGGCTATGGTGAAGTTGTGGAGTTGGGGTGGTTTCCATGGAGATGGAGAAGGAGGAAGATGAAGGTAAAGGGTTTGGAGAAATTGTAGGGGTTGTTGTGTGGTGGAGATGAAGAGGAGTTGGTGGAGGTTTTTGGCTTTGGTGAAGTGATGAAGAGATGAATGAAATGAAATGGAGAAGGAGAGGTATTTATAGAGTTTTGGATTTGTGAAGGTGATGCAAATAAATAAAAGAGAGGGGCTTATTTGCAAAATGGGAGGGGGTGAGGTGTTTCTCTTGGCCAATGGAGGCTTGCCATGGTGAGGGGTGAGGTGGAATAGAAGTGTGTGGAAGTTGGTGAGGTGGAGATGGTGAGGTGGAGAAGAAGCTTGTAGAAGCTTTTGGAAGAGTGTAGAAGTTTGGAGAAACTTGGTGGAAAAGAAAGGAAACTTAGGGTGGAAGTAAAAGGAAATAAAGAAAATAGAAAAAGAAAAGAAATGAAAAGAGAAGATATTCTCTTGGAAGTAAAAATAGAAAATATTGAAAACACGGATTCCCGGGTTTAAGTCGAGGATGCGGAAAACATTTCGGAAAATACCGAAATCGTCCCGAAATCAAGTATTTCGGATCGACTCGAAATAATTATCAAAAATCAATAATATTATATTAAGAAACATAGTGAAATCCGTTTTATGAAATACTTTATAGTTTTAAAACTAAAAATCCCGGAATCAATCAAGATACCGACTCCGGTGGAATTTTCATAAATTCATAAAATCTCCAGAAAAAGTATTTAGGAAAGAAATGTGATTCTAAGAATTAAAGTCTAAAGGACCATCTAGAAATTCCTAGCTGATTGTGAAATAAAAATCCAGGAATCGGTCAGCGACACTGGCCGACACCGGTTTTGAAGATTTTCAATTTAATTCAGGAAAATTCCAGAAAATCATAGAAAATCTAATATATTGAAAAATAATATTTGAAACTGAAATCGGTCAAATACAAGAAGTAAATCGAAAAATACGATCGAAAAACTGAATACGTAACTAAGTACGTATTCCGGGAGCGGGGTATTACAATCCACCCACCTTACAAAAAATTGCGTCCTCGCAATTTCGTTAAGGGGTAAATTGAACACAAAGGGGACAAAGGCTGGAATAAAGGCTTCATAAAACCAAAACAGGGTAAAGGATGGAAAGGATTAGGAATCAAAGGAAGGATGATCAAGATAGAATAGATAACTCTGTACTTGTAGTTGGAATGTATAACCAAGACTCATGCATTCTGGACGTACTGAGGAAGTAAGAGCCTAAGCTCTGATACCAACCTGTAACGCCCCGATCCTGCGGATACGGAGACGTCACTGCAACGTATATACGCAAGTCAGAAGTACCTTCACGTATATACGCTAAGCATCAGTACAGGCAAGAATCAGAGTACGGAAGCAAGTGGTGCATTATACATTCCAACACATGAGTACAATTACAAAGTTATCACCAGAGGTGATCCAATATTTCATGAATATTACATCACTGATATGCGCAAATGCGGGAATACAAGGAAATGAACAAGTTCTGGACGGTCTGCTGGAGATCCACGCTACCGCTGCGCCACTCTGATCAGCAACTGGGAGAATCCACACGCTCCTAGCTCCATGACCTGGACGTGAGGTCCAGGGGAGTCAGTGACACTCCCCAGGCGAGTGGGATAGAAAGCCAAGTGGCGAAGCAAGGACGAGCACAAGTGTGCATACAACAAATGATACCAAGTAAGAAGTACTCAGGAGGCAGGTAGGTTAGAACAGGTATGAACAGGTATAGCATAATAATCATAAAACAGGAGATTCGATATAAAGCTGATTACAAGCAAAAGTGATTGTATACGCTTAGGTCACGGTCCCATGAGACTAGTACATCGAAGGAATAATCCAAACAAGGAAACCCTCATCTATATACCTTTATCTCATGCCACCGAATATCCAAGCGTATAGAATCAGAGTTGCAAATCATACGATAGTCAAAACGGAATGCATAATAAGAACAACATGAATCCAAAAACAGGAACAATGAATAGACAAGACCGGAATACATAAAGGAAGTCATAACAGTCATCCTAACAGGAATCATAATAAAGATCATAGCAGGAATCATCACTGAAATCATATACAAGAAATAAGGATCATAACAATAACTATAACTGGACCTATTATTATTATTACTCGTCTGACCCATATATCTCGGTATGTGTCCAGGTGTGCACCCCAACACACATACATCCATATATAAGCAAGCCAAGGGTTGTTAACGGAAGCAGATGGAGAACTGATAGAGCTTCTTATAATGGTACTCATGCACCGGGGACCAGTCTTCTGGCCCAACGGTTCCCACCACCTGGGACCGGCTTTGTTCACATGCACCGGGGACCAGTTTAGTGGTCCAACGGTTCCCACCACCTGGGACCGGCTTTGGAGGCTCGAAGTCCCCCTAATAGTAATCATAACAGTAATCATAACAGTACCGCCAATATATGTCATTCCCATACTATAAGCAAGATATCATTCCGGCATCCATCACTTCCTCCCATACCCATACAAGTTGTCCTTTTTATGGCTTATTAACATATAACATGCATACCAAGAGATTGATAATAATTATGGGTAAGTCATGACATAATAAGAGGGTCTGGTCAAATAGTAGCATGTCAGGTGGTCAGGTGATAACATACTGGAAGTTAGGTGATATACATGTGTTAAAAGGAAGCATGCAACTGACAGGTCTGAAGTAATAGCATGGCAATCATAGCAGAAACTCAGAAGTCAACGACCACGAAGGATCGGCCACGCATAATATAAAAACAGTAAAAGACATATAGACATGGAATCAAATACATGGAAATAGGAAGCGAAATACTTATCGTCCCGACGAAACGAGAAACTCAAATAGAGATGAAAGAAGAGCGAGACTACTCGCATAATCAAAGAAATAGGAAGATAGCGAGAACACTCGCCTAAATCACCAGAAACGCCGAAAGGTCTGAAGTCCATAGAACTCGGGACGCGCCATAAATCCACAGCAAACAGACAGGATTAGTCGACTAGGGAGATATAGTAGTCGACTTATGAAGGGTTTAGTCGACTATAGATAAGGGGCAAGTCGACTAGGAAAATGAGGTATTCGACTAGGAAAATGGGATAGTCGACTATAGGGTTCAAGTCGACTAGGAAAGGGAGTAGTCGACTATAGAAGACTACGTTTCAAAGAGTTAGTCGACTAGGGAAAGGGATTAGTCGACTAATGAAGGGATCAAGTCGACTGACAGAGTGAAAACAGAAAAACAGAACTCTGTCAAGGAAGATGGTGGTTTTGATTTTGTGGAGAGGTTGTGTGGTGGTAGTTTTGGAAAAGGTAAAGAAGAAGGTGGAGGCTATGGTGAAGTTGTGGAGTTGGGGTGGTTTCCATGGAGATGGAGAAGGAGGAAGATGAAGGTAAAGGGTTTGGAGAAATTGTAGGGGTTGTTGTGGTGGTGGAGATGAAGAGGAGTTGGTGGAGGTTTTTGGCTTTGGTGAAGTGATGAAGAGATGAATGAAATGAAATGGAGAAGGAGAGGTATTTATAGAGTTTTGGATTTGTGAAGGTGATGCAAATAAATAAAAGAGAGGGGCTTATTTGCAAAATGGGAGGGGGTGAGGTGTTTCTCTTGGCCAATGGAGGCTTGCCATGGTGAGGGGTGAGGTGGAATAGAAGTGTGTGGAAGTTGGTGAGGTGGAGATGGTGAGGTGGAGAAGAAGCTTGTAGAAGCTTTTGGAAGAGTGTAGAAGTTTGGAGAAACTTGGTGGAAAAGAAAGGAAACTTAGGGTGGAAGTAAAAGGAAATAAAGAAAATAGAAAAAGAAAAGAAATGAAAAGAGAAGATATTCTCTTGGAAGTAAAAATAGAAAATATTGAAAACACGGATTCCCGGGTTTAAGTCGAGGATGCGGAAAACATTTCGGAAAATACCGAAATCGTCCCGAAATCAAGTATTTCGGATCGACTCGAAATAATTATCAAAAATCAATAATATTATATTAAGAAACATAGTGAAATCCGTTTTATGAAATACTTTATAGTTTTAAAACTAAAAATCCCGGAATCAATCAAGATACCGACTCCGGTGGAATTTTCATAAATTCATAAAATCTCCAGAAAAAGTATTTAGGAAAGAAATGTGATTCTAAGAATTAAAGTCTAAAGGACCATCTAGAAATTCCTAGCTGATTGTGAAATAAAAATCCAGGAATCGGTCAGCGACACTGGCCGACACCGGTTTTGAAGATTTTCAATTTAATTCAGGAAAATTCCAGAAAATCATAGAAAATCTAATATATTGAAAAATAATATTTGAAACTGAAATTGGTCAAATACAAGAAGTAAATCGAAAAATACGATCGAAAAACTGAATACGTAACTAAGTACGTATTCCGGGAGCGGGGTATTACAGCATATCTATGTATGCATTCATGTTTAAAAGCCTTCATTGCATATTTATTATGTTTATTTGTTTATGCATGAGTTAAGGGGGAGCTTCTTTGAAGCTTAACTTTAATCCATGCATATATAACTCCATGAGTTTTCATCATCAAAAAGGGGGAGATTGTTGGCCAAAGGCCTTCCACCCTAGTTTTGATGATGATTAACTCATGTAGTTATGTTTACTAATAATCTTGTGTTGTTTAAGTTTCAGATCATTAACCAAGATATTAGATGGTGATTAGCTTCAACAAGGAGTTTAGAAGCTTTTCATGGTGATTCCGGTGCCAAAGCTTAAAGATCATTCCTTTGCACTTGGTGTATCACGGTTTGGGAGCAAGTCTACTTGAAGATGAAAGATCATCAAGAAGACTTAGGTATCCTATTTTAGATAGTGTGTTTAGATCTATTTGTAAAGCTTAGTATAGTCGATATGCTCAAGTGCACAATACACACACGTTTCATGATTTGGATTTTGGTTTTCATGGATAATAGATCAAAACAAGTTTACTTTATTCTTATGAATATTAGATATGTTCTAGATATACATACTTACTTTAAACTTGCTAGACAAACTTATTTTGACTATCCTATTCATGGTTTGGAAAAATCAAGTTTGATAAAAATACAAGTGTTGGTTTTTGATAAAATTTACAAGACACAAAAATGATTTGAATATGTTGATATATGTCTTGAAATTTTTATCACTTGTTTATGTTTCAATATAAAATGTTAAAACAAGTTTTATGGGATTTTCAGAAAAGATAAAAGATTTTTATAAAATATTTTTCCCAGTTTTTCTGACCCAGGTTTGTGCTGACAGGCCGGTCGGTCGACCCAGACGGTCGACCGCACCATGGGCCGGTCGACCCATGGGGTCGACCGACGTGCACAGACTTGTGCACGTCTGGCAGACACAAACTCGGTCGACCGTACGGGTCGACCGGGTCTGAGAGCAGAGCTCTCTGTTTGTTTGGGTCGACCGGGCGGGTCGACCGTGGTTGCCCAACGGTCACATTTCTGACCGTTGGCGGTCGACCCGGCCGGTCGACCGGTAGCCTGTCAGACTGCCAGCTCAGCCTAACGGCTAGTTTTCTGATGGGCCTATATAAACCCCATTTCTTTGAGATTTTGGCCAAGGTTTTTAAAAGAGAAAAATTCTCAGTTTACCTGAGTTTAAAACAAGTTTTCAAAAGTGTTTTTGGGCTTTAAACTTCCAATCTTATTTGTTTTAGGTTTTGGAAAAATCAAAGAAAAGAGTATTTTGGGAGATTTGTCTTGGCTTTCATTTTCTATCATTTACAAGAGTTTTCCCAAGTAGTTTTTCTTTGTTGCTTGTTTTCCAAACACCTAGTTTCCACACTTGAGCTTATCTCCTATCCTAATCTATTAGGATCTTTGTTTTGTGGAAAAGAGAGAAAAGAGAAGTGTTTGAGGTTAAGCCTCCAAAGTTGTAAACCCTCCTTATTTGTGTATCCCTCTTTGGTATAGGTTGATCGGAGTGGTATTGGTTTGGATCCCTCTTTGGTAGAGGTGATTGAGTTGTATTGGCTACGGGCCTTATCCCTCTTCGGTAGAGGTGGATTGTGGTTGTATAGCCTCGGTGGCTTTGTAAGGTTGAGAGAGGAGTTCGGTACTCCTATAGTGGATTGGAAATCCTACACGGTGGTGTAGGCGGGGATGTAGAGATAGGGGCTCGAATCTCGAAACATATCTTGTTGTTAGCGTTTGATCCACTTGTCTCTCTAACTCTCTCTCTTTACTATTGTGCAAAGTTTCATTCATATCATACATATCATATTTGCTTGTGTATTGCCTTGCATCTTTCATATTGCTCATCCTTATATGCTTGGCTTGATTGTGTGTGTGCCTCACTTGTACTTAATCAACAAGAGCTTCACATAGCACCTCAACCCATATCTAGGGGAATCAAGAGGAGTTAGTCCAGAGCCCTTCACGGGGAATTCGGCTACACTTGTTGATTGTACTAAGTGTGATTGCAATATTGTTTTAAGCTTCCGCATTTAGCGCACTTAGTTTTTGCATTTAGTTCTAGATTAGCACTTGCACCTATTCACCCCCCCTCTAGGTGTTTTTTCAATTGGTATCAGAGCTAGTGCTCCTGATATTAGGCTTAACATCCTAGGAGTGAGATCCATTTGGTTGCTAATCTATTGTTTGCATTTGCGTGTTTGCACACTCATATAGTTTACCATGGACTTCATGACCCACCTAGCTTTGATCCTTCCAACATTGTTGTTTGGAAGTATAGGATGTCCATGTACCTAAAAACCCTAGGTTTGCATGTCTTTCTTGCGGCCACCAAGAAATGCTATCTTGGAGATCGCAATCATATAGGGGCCAATGCACAAGCCCTTGAGGCCATTAGAAGCACATTAAATAAAGAATATCTTATGCTTGTTTCTAATCTTGATTCCGCTTTTGTAGTGTGGAACAAGTTGACAACAACCACCACCTCCAAGCTTCAATTGCCAAATCAACCGGAGGAATCTAGTGGAGAATCCGACTCACAATGCTTCATGATCCAAGGGAATGACTCCCTTGAGGTACACTCGGAAACCCACTTAGATGATGATGATTGTGCTAGTTCTTCATGTGATGATAATATTGATCCCCATGCTTTAAATGAAGAACTATCTATTGTGTGTGAAAAATTAATTGAAAAATATAATTTGTTGAAAAAGAAAAGTCTAGGAATTGAAAAAGAAAATAAAAATTTGCATTCTAGACTTGACATTGTTTTGCAAGAGAAGGTTGAGGTCTATAATGAAAGGGATTCATTGAGATCTCAATTAGAACTTGCACTTAAAGAAAATGAATTTTTAAAATCTAAAAATGATTGTGATAATGTTTTGAAAAACAATGAGGTTTTATCTTCAAAAGTAGATTCTATTTTAAGAGATAACAATATTTTGAAAAATGAAATTGATTTTATCTCAAAAGAATTAGAAATGTGTTTAAAGAAAAATAACTCTTTGCAAAATAAGATTGATGCACATGTTTGCCATGCTAGGGTAGTATCACTCACTTCACCTATTGCATGCTCTACCTCTTCTTTAATTGATAATGATATATCCATGCTTAAGAAGAAGGTTGATTGTTTGGGCTCCACTATGAGCCAATGTGCCATGAACCACACACGCTTGGAATCCTTGGTTCGAAAGAAACAAGTTCCATCTTTTCATGCACACCCTCCACGGCATACACATGCTCCTCACGGACACCATCACACGTATGCTCATGTGTACACTTGTACACATTGTGGACGTAAGGGCCACCTTGCTAAATTTTGCTTTGATAGATTACATATTTCAAATTTAGCAAATAAATTTGTTTGGGTTAGAGAAGGTACTAACCCCCATGGACCTAAGAAGATATGGGTACCAAAGACCACCCCTCCTTTATTTGATGTAGGTGTGGGCTCTCACATGACGTGAGAGTTGCCGTACCTTAGAGTGGATGCGTTCCGTACTTAAAGGAAATCTATTGGATGCATCACTTTCAAGGGAAGATTTGGTGGAGAAGACCACCATGTTTTGGAGACAAGGAAAGTTACCCTCTAGGTTTTGGTAACAATTCCTAAACTCCCATTTATTACATGCTTTACATTCTTATCATTATTAGCATGTTTAGATGTTTTATAGCATGTTTCATTGTCTATGGATTAGTATGTAAATACCATGTTTATTAGATCCTTGACATACATGTATAGTATTTGAGACACACATGCTTATATGAACCCATACTTAGTGTTCTCACTTTTGTTTAAGCTATAATGTACATCATGAATCTAATACATGTGAATCTACATAGTAATCATGTTTTAGTTTTATCATGATGATTTTTATATTGTATTTTGATGCTTCATGTTAAGATTGCTTATTTAGATGTTAGTTTTCATTAAGACTAGGATTTATACTTGTGCATATAGTGGGCCACAAATAAATCTATATATGTTTGAGCTTGAATGCTTATTTGAACCCATTAGATGTGCTAGTATAGTCTAGTTTTGATGATTCATACATTTCAAACTTGTATTCCATTTTTGGATTTGTTTTATGAGTTTTCACTTCATGTATATGTGTATTTTTGCCAAACTTTAAGATATACATGTATACCCCTTGAGTCATTTGCTTTTCATGCAAATCTTTATTATGGACTCAATTGTGTTTAGGGATATGTATGTATACTTATTGTGTTGACAATTCATACATATAACTTGAAATGAAATTTGTTTGATAAAGATTTAGTTTTTCTTGATTTTATTGTTTAACTTCATGTATATGTCTATCTTGTCCAAACTATTAGATATACATGTTTATTCTTTTTGAGCCACGTGTCTTAATGCATATATTTTGTGGACTCGTTGTGTTTTGGATATGTATGTTTGCTTTAGTTTGTATAAGACATACATACACCTTGAAGATTAAATAAGTTTTAATGACTTTCATGTTTTCATGTTTCGAGGAATTTTGAGCTTAATTGGAAATTTCATAATGCCATGTCACACATTACTTGTACACTCACCATTTTTAAAATATTTCTCTTGAGTATGTTTTCATGAGCATGTATGGACTTTATTGAATATTGAGTGTTTTTAAGTGCTATATGATTTACATGTGTTTTATGAAAATTACTTTTGTTTCATTCCTTACTTGAAGGATTTCGTACTAGTTAATAAAAATTTCCATTTTAACTAGTTCGTATTCTTCATATGGTAGAGTTTTTCAAACATACTCTATTTTCAAACCTATTTTTGAAAACCCCTACCCTTAACGGGAGGTTGGATGGGAGATCATGTTCATGAATGCTTTAAAGTGAAAATCATTTAAAACTCGAACCATGATTGGGAGGTAGTAATATGATGTATACACTTGATCTTATTGTTATTTCAATTGGTGTAACGCCCCGATTCCACGGATACGGGGACGTCACTGCGACGTATATACGTAGGTCAGAAAATGCCCCCACGTATATACGCTAAGCATAAAAGTACAAGCAAGGAATCAGAGTACAACACAAAGCGTGGTATTCTTTCATATGCCAACATAAAAGGTACATATACAAAGTCATCACAGTATGATAAACATCTACACATTACATGTGTCTTTTATCATAACAAGTCCAAAAGTAAAATATACAAGATATACATGAGATGCTCACGAGTAGGATGAAGATCCCGTGAGTCCAAAAGAAGAGTATGGCACGAGGAACTGGGACTAGGATGTCTGCCCGCTAAGGGAAGTTCGATCTACGGAGGACAACTCCACTTCGATCCAGCTTCGGAATCTGAATATGCAAATCCAAGGAATCAAGACATAAAACAATAATGAACTACAGCCAAGTGGCAATGATATAAAAGTAGTGGTTTAGAACACAAATATGGTATATAAGGGCGTGTATAACATAGTCATAAATCAGGAACTCCCAAGTAAAGTTGATTATAAGCAAGATTGATTGTATACGCTTAAGTCACGGTCACATGAGACTAGTACATCGAAGGAATAATCCAAACAAGGAAACCCTCATATATATACTTTTGTCTCATGCCACATAAATCCAAGCGTATAGAATCAGAGTTGCAAATCATACGATAGTCAAACGGGAATGCATAACAACAATAATCAGGGTCCATAATATGAGACATAACAGGAACTAATCATAATAGGTACACATAACGGAAACTATAACAGGAAACATAACTAAGACATAACCGGAATCATCACTGGAATCATGATTGAAATACAACGGGCATCTAATTATTATTATTACTCGTCTGACCCATATATCTAGGTATGTGTCTCGGTATATATCCCGACTCACATACATCCATATATTGGAGAGTCGAGGGTCGTTACCGGAAGTAGATGGAGAACTGATATCACTCCTTATAGTGGTTTCCATACACCTGGAACCAGCTTTGGAGGCCCAAAGTCCCCCGAGTCAGTAAACAGATTCACTACCGCCAGTATACATATATATATATTTATATATATATATATATATACTTTTAATCCATCACTATAAGCAAGGTATCATTCCGGCATCCATCACTTCCTCCCATTCCCCATACAAGTTGTAGTTTATCAATATTATCAGATTACGGAAAGAATAAACATAACAGTAATAGCCCAACAGATTCAAGAGGTGGCCCCCACAGATTCAAGAGGTGGCCCCCACCGTATAGTGTGGTGTGGCACTTTGTTCCATGTGGCACTTTGTTCTGAGGGGATGGATTCTAGAGGTGGCCCCCACCGTATGGTGTGGCACTTAGTTCCATAAAACAAGACAGGATTCCCGTAAATATAATAATTACAAGGTCAAGTGTATCATGCTTGGTTTTAAAAGATAGCATGACAAAGTGGTGATATATAACAAGCAATCAATCATAATAAGAGATTGATGATAAGCAGGACAAGTCATAGCCTAACGAGAGGGTCTAGCAAGTCAGGTGATATACATGTGTTAAAAGGAAACATAAAACTGACAAGTCTAAAGAATTGACAAGCGGTTGATAATGGTAATGAACAAGTCATGAAATACCAGTTATGAAGTGTTTAGCAAGGATAATACATCACCCATGTATCAAGGTTAGGATCTAATTTCAGAAAGAATAAGAATCAACAATTTTGGCCCAAAACCAGACTATCGGTCGACTGGGTTAAATGGCCGGTCGACCGATACGGGACAGTCACCTAACTAACGGTCGACGTCCGGTCGACCGATACAAGGCCGTGACCTCCAGGTTTGGTCGGTCGACTTCCGGTCGACTGCCGGTCGACCGGAGACACAACTAACGGTCGCCTGTCGGTCGACTGCCGGTCGACCGATACAGGGCCGTGAGCTCCAGGGTTTCCTAGCGGTCGACTGGTTGGTGAACCGGTCGACCGCCTACTCAAAACTGTGCACGTTCGTGCACATCGGTCGACTGCCGGTCGACTACCGGTCGACCGGACTTCTGAAATATGCTGCTGTTTGGTCTAAAAATCAGATTTTTGGTGTGGTTGATTTTGATGTCTAAAAATATGATTTTGATGACATAAAGGGACATGATTTGGCAACACAAGTATACAAGGAAATTTACGAGTCTTGGTGAGTAAAAATACTCACGTGGATCGGTTATGTGAAGCTTGAAGAGGTCGTGGTCGGAAATGACCCACGGCGATGCAATCGACGAAGGAGGAGACGATCCCAATCCAAGTAGTTGTGGTGGAGATGGAGAAGACTTGGTGAAGCCTTGGAGTTGGAGGTTGAGGTGAGGGGGATTTGGTGAAGGCTATTCTCTTTTGGTGAAGTGAAGAAAAGAGAGAGAGAAATGAAAAGAAAAAGTATTTATAGGTTTTTGGATTTGTGAAGGAGATGTAAATAATTAAAAGAGAGGGGCTTATTTGCAAAGTGGATGATGAGGTGTCTCTTGGCCAATAGGAGCTTGCCAAGTGGGGGATGAGGTGTTCTCATTGGCCAATCAAAGATTGCCATGGAGATGGTGAGGTGGAGATTTGTGTGGTGGGGATTGATGGAAGTGTGTGGAAGGTGGTGAGGTGGAAGTGATGAGGTGGAGAAAACTTAGGGATGAAGTAAAGGAGTTTGTAGTGGAGATTAAAGGAAATAAAGGAAAAAGGAAAAAGGAAAAGTAATGAAATGAGAAGATATTTTCTTGGTCTCCAAAAATGAAAATATCGGAAACACAGTTTCCCGAGATAAAGTCGAGTATGCGGGAAAACAATTCGGAAAATACCGAAATCGTCCGAAATTCAAGTATCTCGGAACGACTCGCAATTTTCACCAAAAATCAATAATAATATATGAAGACTCGTAGTAAAATCCTTTTTAAGAAATACTTTATAGTTTTAAATCTAAAAATCCCGGAATCAGTTACCTACCGACTCCGAAAGAATTTTCATAAAATCATAAAATTCTCAGAAAAAGAATGTAGGTAGAAAATATGATTCTAAGAGATAATGCCTAAAGGCCTTTCTAGAAAGTCCTAACAGTTTGTGAATTAAAAATCCTAGAATCGGTTATCTACCGACTCCGGTGGAAGATCCATAAATTCGTAAAATCTTCAGAAAAAGTATTTAAGTAATAAACATAATTCTAAGAAGAAATGTCTAAAGAATCTTCTAGAAATTCTAAACAGTTGGTAAGATAAAAATTCGGGAATCGATCAGCGGCACTGGTCGACACCGGTTTTGAAGAAATTCCTTTTAATTCCGGAAAATTCCAGAAAATCATATAAAATATATTATATTGGAAAATGATATTTAAAATTTAAATCGGTCAAATACGGAAAGTAAATCGAAAAATACGATCGAAAAACTGAATACGAATTTAAGTACGTATTCCGGGAACGGGGTATTACAATCCACCCACCTTACAAAAATTGCGTCCTCGCAATTTCATTAAGGGGTAAATTGAATACAAGGTGGACAAGGGTGAAATCAAAGGATCCGAAAAATCAAAACAAGAATAAGATGAACACAGAAAGGACCGGGATGAACAATGATAGAATGATAAAGGAAACATTTTTAGAATGATAACCAATTCAAATACAAGATCTAGGGTAGTGGTTACCATGATATCCCTAAGGCTCCTGCTCTGGATACTGGTCCTCCCACTCTGCTTCATTGCCTGAGGCCTTTACTGCCATGAGGTGAACTTGACCTCTACCTTGATCTGCTCTAGGCCTCAATCCCCTCTGCTGATGATCATACCGTTGGGGTGGAAGTGGAACTCTTTGATCAACAGGTTCAGGGTTCCTCTTTAATGGCGGAGCTGGAAGTGCTGGGGCTGGATGTGCTGGAGCTGGAAGAGCTGGTCTGATTGGAGCTACGGGCATAAACTTTCTGTGTGGGCAATCCCTTAGCATATGTCCCCCTGACCCACATGCCAAACATAATCTCTTGGCTACTCGACAATCTCTCTTATAATGCCCGGGTCTGTGGCAATAATTGCATACAATCTGAGACAGAGGAGGTTGGAATGGTCCCCTGATCATCGGGCCTTGGGTTACCCTAACTCCATCATCCTCATCCATTAACTGAAAAGGCCTCTTCTTGGCCTGGTTCCTTATCAAGTTCTCTTTCTTCTTCTCTAACCCACGCTCCACTTCTCGAGCTATGGTGAGAACTTCCGAATAAGTCTTCAGCTGTTGGGGCATCAAGAAAACTTGGATATCCATCTGTAAGCCCTGCTGGAATCTGCTCGCTCGCTTCTCCTCATCCGTTACCATGTACGGAGCAAAGCGACTGAGTCGGAGAAATTCCGCGGCATACTCATCCACGGACTTATTCCCTTGCCGAAGTCTGATGAACTGTTCCTCCATGTCCTTCTGAGCTGTGACAGGGAAGAACCTACTGTAGAAGCTCTTGGAGAACGTGTCCCAAGTGACAGGTCTCTCCAATCTGGCCTCCTCAGCTAACCACCAAGTTCTAGCTATGTCTTTCAGCTGAATCTTGGCAACCTCCACTTGGTTTTCCTCTGGTACTCGGGCTGCTTTCAACAGGTCTGATGTGTCCGTCAGCCATTGCTCAGCCTCTAGGGGTTTCTCTCCTCCCGTGAATATGGCTGGCTGCAGCCGTCTAAAATCTGAGATATTTCCCGGCCTCTGTCCCTTAGGAACTGCTAACTCTTGCCGGAGGAGCTCCGTCTGCTGCTGCTGGTTCTCCATCATTATCTGGATAACCCTCAGTATATCCACGTTCTCTCCTGTGGGTCCATTCGTTGCTTGCCCAGAATGATTATGACCCGATCTTCTCTCCATACCGAATTGGGAAAAGATAACTGGAATTGGAAACAAATGGAAGGAGTTTAGGACACGAAAGAATTAATCAAGGAAGGAATTCAAGAAAGACTAGATAACTTTGTATATTGTAGTTGGCATTAGCAAATTACTGGAATTTGCTGCTTGATTGTACTTTAGGTGTGAGAGCCTAAGCTCTGATACCAACCTGTAACGCCCCGATTCCACGGATACGGGGACGTCACTGCGACGTATATACGTAGGTCAGAAAATGCCCCCACGTATATACGCTAAGCATAAAAGTACAAGCAAGGAATCAGAGTACAACACAAAGCGTGGTATTCTTTCATATGCCAACATAAAAGGTACATATACAAAGTCATCACAGTATGATAAACATCTACACATTACATGTGTCTTTTATCATAACAAGTCCAAAAGTAAAATATACAAGATATACATGAGATGCTCACGAGTAGGATGAAGATCCCGTGAGTCCAAAAGAAGAGTATGGCACGAGGAACTGGGACTAGGATGTCTGCCCGCTAAGGGAAGTTCGATCTACGGAGGACAACTCCACTTCGATCCAGCTTCGGAATCTGAATATGCAAATCCAAGGAATCAAGACATAAAACAATAATGAACTACAGCCAAGTGGCAATGATATAAAAGTAGTGGTTTAGAACACAAATATGGTATATAAGGGCGTATATAACATAGTCATAAATCAGGAACTCCCAAGTAAAGTTGATTATAAGCAAGATTGATTGTATACGCTTAAGTCACGGTCACATGAGACTAGTACATCGAAGGAATAATCCAAACAAGGAAACCCTCATATATATACTTTTGTCTCATGCCACATAAATCCAAGCGTATAGAATCAGAGTTGCAAATCATACGATAGTCAAACGGGAATGCATAACAACAATAATCAGGGTCCATAATATGAGACATAACAGGAACTAATCATAATAGGTACACATAACGGAAACTATAACAGGAAACATAACTAAGACATAACCGGAATCATCACTGGAATCATGATTGAAATACAACGGGCATCTAATTATTATTATTACTCGTCTGACCCATATATCTAGGTATGTGTCTCGGTATATATCCCGACTCACATACATCCATATATTGGAGAGTCGAGGGTCGTTACCGGAAGTAGATGGAGAACTGATATCACTCCTTATAGTGGTTTCCATACACCTGGAATCAGCTTTGGAGGCCCAAAGTCCCCCGAGTCAGTAAACAGATTCACTACCGCCAGTATACATATATATATTTATATATATATATATACTTTTAATCCATCACTATAAGCAAGGTATCATTCCGGCATCCATCACTTCCTCCCATTCCCCATACAAGTTGTAGTTTATCAATATTATCAGATTACGGGAAAGAATAAACATAACAGTAATAGCCCAACAGATTCAAGAGGTGGCCCCCACCGTATAGTGTGGTGTGGCACTTTGTTCCATGTGGCACTTTGTTCTGAGGGGATGGATTCTAGAGGTGGCCCCCACCGTATGGTGTGGCACTTAGTTCCATAAAACAAGACAGGATTCCCGTAAACATAATAATTACAAGGTCAAGTGTATCATGCTTGGTTTTAAAAGATAGCATGACAAAGTGGTGATATATAACAAGCAATCAATCATAATAAGAGATTGATGATAAGCAGGACAAGTCATAGCCTAACGAGAGGGTCTAGCAAGTCAGGTGATATACATGTGTTAAAAGGAAACATAAAACTGACAAGTCTAAAGAATGACAAGCGGTTGATAATGGTAATGAACAAGTCATGAAATACCAGTTATGAAGTGTTTAGCAAGGATAATACATCACCCATGTATCAAGGTTAGGATCTAATTTCAGAAAGAATAAGAATCAACAATTTTGGCCCAAAACCAGACTATCGGTCGACTGGGTTAAATGGCCGGTCGACCGATACGGGACAGTCACCTAACTAACGGTCGACGTCCGGTCGACCGATACAAGGCCGTGACCTCCAGGTTTGGTCGGTCGACTTCCGGTCGACTGCCGGTCGACCGGAGACACAACTAACGGTCGCCTGTCGGTCGACTGCCGGTCGACCGATACAGGGCCGTGAGCTCCAGGGTTTCCTAGCGGTCGACTGGTTGGTGAACCGGTCGACCGCCTACTCAAAACTGTGCACGTTCGTGCACATCGGTCGACTGCCGGTTGACTACCGGTCGACCGGACTTCTGAAATATGCTGCTGTTTGGTCTAAAAATCAGATTTTTGGTGTGGTTGATTTTGATGTCTAAAAATATGATTTTGATGACATAAAGGGACATGATTTGGCAACACAAGTATACAAGGAAATTTACGAGTCTTGGTGAGTAAAATACTCACGTGGATCGGTTATGTGAAGCTTGAAGAGGTCGTGGTCGGAAATGACCCACGGCGATGCAATCGACGAAGGAGGAGACGATCCCAATCCAAGTAGTTGTGGTGGAGATGGAGAAGACCTTGGTGAAGCCTTGGAGTTGGAGGTTGAGGTGAAGGGGGATTTGGTGAAGGCTATTCTCTTTTGGTGAAGTGAAGAAAAGAGAGAGAGAAATGAAAAGAAAAAGTATTTATAGGTTTTTGGATTTGTGAAGGAGATGTAAATAATAAAAGAGAGGGGCTTATTTGCAAAGTGGATGATGAGGTGTCTCTTGGCCAATAGGAGCTTGCCAAGTGGGGGATGAGGTGTTCTCATTGGCCAATCAAAGATTGCCATGGAGATGGTGAGGTGGAGATTTGTGTGGTGGGGATTGATGGAAGTGTGTGGAAGGTGGTGAGGTGGAAGTGATGAGGTGGAGAAAACTTAGGGATGAAGTAAAGGAGTTTGTAGTGGAGATTAAAGGAAATAAAGGAAAAAAGGAAAAAGGAAAAGTAATGAAATGAGAAGATATTTTCTTGGTCTCCAAAAATGAAAATATCGGAAACACAGTTTCCCGAGATAAAGTCGAGTATGCGGGAAAACAATTCGGAAAATACCGAAATCGTCCGAAATTCAAGTATCTCGGAACGACTCGCAATTTTCACCAAAAATCAATAATAATATATGAAGACTCGTAGTAAAATCCTTTTTAAGAAATACTTTATAGTTTTAAATCTAAAAATCCCGGAATCAGTTACCTACCGACTCCGAAAGAATTTTCATAAAATCATAAAATTCTCAGAAAAAGAATGTAGGTAGAAAATATGATTCTAAGAGATAATGCCTAAAGGCCTTTCTAGAAAGTCCTAACAGTTTGTGAATTAAAAATCCTAGAATCGGTTATCTACCGACTCCGGTGGAAGATCCATAAATTCGTAAAATCTTCAGAAAAAGTATTTAAGTAATAAACATAATTCTAAGAAGAAATGTCTAAAGAATCTTCTAGAAATTCTAAACAGTTGGTAAGATAAAAATTCGGGAATCGATCAGCGGCACTGGTCGACACCGGTTTTGAAGAAATTCCTTTTAATTCCGAAAAATTCCAGAAAATCATATAAAATATATTATATTGGAAAATGATATTTAAAATTTAAATCGGTCAAATATGGAAAGTAAATCGAAAAATACGATCGAAAAACTGAATACGAATTTAAGTACGTATTCCGGGAACGGGGTATTACAATAAAAAGTATTTAAGTAATAAACATAATTCTAAGAAGAAATGTCTAAAGAATCTTCTAGAAATTCTAAACAGTTGGTAAGATAAAAATTCGGGAATCGATCAGCGGCACTGGTCGACACCGGTTTTGAAGAAATTCCTTTTAATTCCGGAAAATTCCAGAAAATCATATAAAATATATTATATTGGAAAATGATATTTAAAATTTAAATCGGTCAAATACGGAAAGTAAATCGAAAAATACGATCGAAAAACTGAATACGAATTTAAGTACGTATTCCGGGAACGGGGTATTACAATTGGTATCATTGAATTCTTTCAATTGGTATCAATCTTGACCTATCTTGTATACTCATATATGTTTTGTATGTATGTATGCTTTCAATTCCAAGAATATCAATTTCTATTAGTATTTATTTTTCATACATATATATGTTTGTGTTTATGCTAGTGCTTGAGCTTCAATTTGTTTCAATTGATTACTTTTAAAATTGGTATCAAGCCTATGCATTATTTTAGTTTGTATTTCATAAAGGAGGAGAAAAATTGATTTTGTCTTTCAATTGGTATTTGTACTCCCATACTTTATGATTGAAAATTCGAATTTGGTATCATATGTTTAAAATGAACAATTTCTACAATTGGTATCAATGTTTCTATGTAAAATCTTTTCAATTGGTAAAACATTTACAATTGGTATCAAAATTTGTGTTTAGACATTCAAAAGTTATTATGTTCAATTTCAATTGGTATCAAGATTTTCATGTGTTTTTCTTAAAAATTGGTATCAATATTTTCTTTGTTTGTTTCCTTTCAATTGGTATCAATATGCTATTCTTTGACATATTTTCAATTGATATCTTAATTGATTGTCACCCCTATTTGGTTTTGTTTTTGTTTTAGACAAAAAGGGGGAAAACATTATTTTTTATTGACCCTTTGTTGATTCATTGTTTCGAACAAAAAGGGGGAGAAATTTTTTTTTTGTTTTGATTGTTTACCCTTTTGTTGATGATTGACAAAAAGGGAGAGAATTATTTGAGTGTTTAACATGCATGAGTTGTTTTATATATGCATAGTTATGTTTTTTGCATATATTAAGTTTAATTTAGTTTATGTTTAATTGGTATATAGAGCATATTTTGTTTTTGATAATTGGTATCTAGAGCATGTTTTGTTTTTGAACATTTCATTGGTATCTAAAACCTTTTTATTGTTTATGCATATCTATGTATGCATTCATGTTTAAAAGCCTTCATTGCATATTTATTATGTTTATTTGTTTATGCATGAGTTAAGGGGGAGCTTCTTTGAAGCTTAACTTTAATCCATGCATATATAACTCCATGAGTTTTGTCATCATCAAAAATGGGGAGATTGTTGGCCCAAAGGCCTTCCACCCTAGTTTTGATGATGATTAACTCATGTAGTTATGTTTACTAATAATCTTGTGTTGTTTAAGTTTCAGATCATTAACCAAGATATTAGATGGTGATTAGCTTCAACAAGGAGTTTAGAAGCTTTTCATGGTGATTCCGGTGCCAAAGCTTAAAGATCATTCCTTTGCACTTGGTGGATCACGGTTTGAGAGCAAGTCTACTTGAAGATGGAAGATCATCAAGAAGACTTAGGTATCCTAGTTTAGATAGTGTGTTTAGATCCATTTGTAAAACTTAGTATAGTTGATATGCTCAAGTGCACAATACACACACGTTTCATGATTTGGATTTTGGTTTCATGGATAATAGATCAAAACAAATTTACTTTATTCTTATGAATATTAGATATGTTCTAGATATACATACTTACTTTAAACTTGCTAGACAAACTTATTTTGACTATCCTATTCATGGTTTGGAAAAATCAAGTTTGATAAAAATACAAGTGTTGGTTTTTGATAAAATTTACAAGACACAAAAATGATTTGAATATGTTGATATATGTCTTGAAATTTTTATCACTTGTTTATGTTTCAATATAAAATGTTTAAAACAAGTTTTATGGGATTTTCAGAAAAGATAAAAGATTTTTATAAAATATTTTCCCAGTTTTTCTGACCCAGGTTTGTGCTGACAGGCCGGTCGGTCGACCGCACCATGGGCCGGTCGACCCATGGGGTCGACCGACGTGCACAGACTTGTGCACGTCTGGCAGACACAAACTCGGTCGACCGTACGGGTCGACCGGGTCTGAGAGCAGAGCTCTCTGTTTGTTTGGGTCGACCGGGCGGGTCGACCGTGGTTGCCCAACGGTCACATTTCTGATCGTTGGCGGTCGACCCGGCCGGTCCACCGGTAGCCTGTCAGGCTGCCAGCTCAGCCTAACGGCTAGTTTTCTGATGGGCCTATATAAACCCCATTTCTTTGGGATTTTGGCCAAGGTTTTTAAAAGAGAAAAATTCCCAGTTTACCTGAGTTTAAAAATAGTTTTCAAAAGTGTTTTTGGGCTTTAAACTTCCAATCTTATTTGTTTTAGGTTTTTGAAAAATCAAAGAAAAGAGTATTTTGGGAGATTTGTCTTGGCTTTCATTTTCTATCATTTACAAGAGTTTTCCCAAGTAGTTTTTCTTTGTTGCTTGTTTTCCAAACACCTAGTTTCCACACTTGAGCTTATCTCCTATCCTAATCTATTAGGATCTTTGTTTTGTGGAAAAGAGAGAAAAAGAGAAGTGTTTGAGGTTAAGCCTCCAAAGTTGTAAACCCTCCTTATTTGTGTATCCCTCTTTGGTAGAGGTTGATCGGAGTGGTATTGGTTTGGATCCCTCTTTGGTAGAGGTGATTGAGTTGTATTGGCTACGGGCTTATCCCTCTTCGGTAGAGGTAGATTGTGGCTGTATTGCCTCGGTGGCTTTGTAAGGTTGAGAGAGGAGTTCGGTACTCCTATAGTGGATTGGAAATCCTACACGGTGGTGTAGGCGGG
This sequence comes from Agave tequilana, assembly GCA_038442645.1. NCBI lineage: Eukaryota > Viridiplantae > Streptophyta > Magnoliopsida > Asparagales > Asparagaceae > Agave > Agave tequilana. The sequence continues at coordinate 16,210 of JAVJIF010033897.1, read as the reverse complement.
GATGTAGAGCTAGGGGCTCGAACCTCGAAACATATCTTGTTGTTAGCGTTTGATCCACTTATCTCTCTAACTCTCTCTCTTTACTATTGTGCAAAGTTTCATTCATATCATACATATCATATTTGCTTGTGTATTGCCTTGCATCTTTCATATTGCTCATCCTTATATGCTTGGCTTGATTGTGTGTGTGCCTCACTTGTACTTAATCAACAAGAGCTTCACATAGCACCTCAACCCATATCTAGGGGAATCAAGAGGAGTTAGTCCAGAGCCCTTCACGGGGAATTCGGCTACACTTGTTGATTGTACTAAGTGTGATTGCAATATTGTTTTAAGCTTCCGCATTTAGCGCACTTAGTTTTTGCATTTAGTTCTAGATTAGCACTTGCACCTATTCACCCCCCCCCCCTCTAGGTGTTTTTTCACCATCTCCTTCTGAGCTGTGGTAGGGAAGAATCTATCATAAAAGCTCTTAGAGAACTGGTCCCAAGTGATGAGTTTGTCTAGTCTCGCTTTGTAACACCCCACTTCCGGAATACGCACTTAGTTGCGTATTCGGATTTCTCGATCGTATTTTTCGATTTACTTCCTATATTTGTTTTGTATTATGAATTCTTTATATGATCGTTTTGCCTTGGATTTGGATTCGTGGACTCGGAGTCAGCCCTAGTCTGAACCGAGAACCCGATCCTAGTAAATTGCTCGATTTGGTCTTTTCGGTAATCCGATTTGACCGATTTCAGTTTTATACATCATTTTCTATTATTTAAGATTTTCTGTGATTTTCTGGAATTTTCCTTAATTAAAATGAAAATCTTCAAAACCGGTGTCGACCAGCACCGCTGACCGACTTCTGGATTTTTAATTTACAAATGGAGTCAAATTTTGAGAAACGTTTTCACATATTTTTTAGAATAATATTTACTATCTTAATTCATTTTTGGGACATTTTCAGAATTTATCAGATTTCTGCCAGATTTGGTGTTGACCGATATTGGCGGCCGATTTCAGGATTTTTAATTTCAAAACTATAAAGAATTTCTTAAAACGGCTTTCACCATGAGTCTTAGAATAATATTCTTGATTTTTGAGAATTTTTACGGGTCGTTCCGAGATACTTGATTTCGGGACGATTTCGGTATTTTTCCGAAAGTTTTCCGCATCCGCAACTGAATCCCGGGAATCCGCCACTATAATTATTTTCACTTTTCTTCCAAGAAAATATCTTCCTCTTTTCATTTTCTTTTCCTTTTTCCTTTTTCTTTCCTTCTTTTTCCTTCCACCAAATTCTCCATTTTTCCACCAAAAATATCTTCTCCAAAATATCTCCTCCACCAAAATATCTTCTCAAAAATATCCCAAAATACTCAAACACCTCTCCCATCACCATGGCCGGCCAAAGAGAGTCACCTCACCCCCATTTTACAAATAACCCCCTCTCTTTTACATTTTTACATCACCTTCACAAAATCCAATTCCTATATAAACCTTTCCTTCTTCATTTCACTTCATTTTCTCTTCACCTTCACCAAAACTCTAAACACCACCAACTCCTCCTTCATCTCCACCACAACAACCACCACTATAACTCCTCCAACTCCTTACCTTCATCTTCTTCCTCCTCCATCTCCATATAAACCACCACAACTTCAACAACTCCACCAAAGCTTCCACCTTCTCCTTTACCTTCTCCAAAAATACCACCACCATCAAAATCCTCCACAAAGCCACCATCACCACATCATCTTGTGAAGGCCGGCCACCTCCTTTGGATTGGGCCGAGCACTTCTTCGTCGGTAACCTCTCCGGTGATTATTCCGGTAATCGTTTACGATTATTCCGGTAATCATTCCGGTGACGATTACAACGACATAACCATCACCTCTACTATTTTCCACCACCTTCTCCCCATCATCTTTTAGGGCCGGCCATTCCTTTGGATTGGGGCCGAGCTCTTCTTCGTTGGCAATATCTCCGTTGATTATTCCGGTAATCGTCTACGATTATTCCGGTAATCATTTCGGTGACAATTGCAACAACAACCCCACCACCAAGATATCACTTTCCCTCCTCTCTGTTTGTTTCCTGACGCGGATCTCAAACCCCCGCGTCTAGGCAATTTCCTAACGCAATCCGCGCGTTCTTTTATTGACGCGGCGCAGAACCCATGTCCGCGTCTGTGTTCTTCTTGTATAAACGCGACGCGGACCAACGACCGCGTCTGCGTTTTCCTCGCGTCCTGATTTAAACGCGGGTCTCGAACCCCGCGTTTGTGGCTCCTACGCAACGTGATTCCCGCGTCTGCTATCCCGCGTCTGCTATTCTCGCGACGCGATCCTCGCGTCTGTGATTTCCGCGTTTGCTATTCCGGCGTCTGCCATTCCTACGACACGAACCCCCGCGTCTCACTTCCTCAAACCGCGTCTCCCTGTACACTCTTTCCTTCCATAATTATGGCGCGTCCCGAGTTCAGTGGATTTCGGACCCTTCGGCATATCTGGTGATTTAGGCGAGTGTCTCGCTCTCGCCTCCATTTGGGTTTCCCCGCTTCGTCGGGTCGACATATGTTTTACTCCATGTTTTCATGTATTTTGTATTGGGCTGAGTCCCTATATCTGTGTATGGCCGAGTGCCAATATCTGGACTTGTATTGCTCTGTGACGAATGCTTGTATTAGGATAGTTTCATTCTTGTACCCATACCATGCCTGTGATGTATTTTACTGCTTCATACCATGCGTGGTCGACCCTTCAGCCTCCGGTCACTCACTATCTCGAAAGGGAAGTGATTGGGGCCGGCAGGTCTTTCCGTTCTTCAGCCTCCGGTCACTCACTATCTCGAAAGGGAAGTGATTGGGACCGTCAGGTCTTCGGCTCCGCCTGGTCATCATGATCAGCGTTCAGCGCTTTGTCACTAGATTCGTCTAGGCGAGATGCTGCCAGATTTTCTACTCGCACTTTAAGCCGAGTTGTCCCGGTAACCTTGCCAGACGCTCCAGGGATAAATCCTGCTTGCTGTCTGTACTTCCAGCTTGCTCAGCTCCGCTTGGTTGTGCTCAACTTCTACTTTATCATATGCCATGTACTTACCTGATATGCCATGCCATGCCACTACTTCATACTTGTCATTTACATGATACTATTTAACACATGTATATCACCTGGCAACTGATTTGTTATCATCTGATACCTGGCATGCTACTACTTGGCTAGACCTCTTGTTATGACATGACTTGCCACCAGACTACTATCAACCTCTTGACATGATTGGTTACCTGCCTCCTGTTATGCCTGTTATGTACCCCTGTTATATTAATACTTGACTTGTGATTATCACATTACGGGAATCCTGACCTGTTATCCTGAATGGAACTAAGTGCCACACGGAACAAAGTGCCACACCACACGGTGGGGGCCACCTCTTGAATCTGTGGGGGCCACCTCTAGAATCCATCCCCTCAGAACAAAGTGCCACACGGAACAAAGTGCCACACCACACGGTGGGGGCCACCTCTTGAATCTGTGGGGGCCACCTCTTGAATCTGTAGGGCCATCTCCTGTTATGACCAGTTATTCCCGTAATCTGATAATTGTGATAAGCCATAAAAGGACAACTTGCATGGGGAAAGGGAGGAAGTGATGGATGCCGGAATGATACCTTACTTATAGTAATGGAATAAAATATTGACGATTCGTGTTAGTGGGATTTAAGGCCCACAGAAGATGCGTGTTAGGGGGACTTAGGGCCCTCAAACTGGTCCCGGGTGTACGGGAACTACTATAAGAAGTGCTATCAGTTCTCCATCTGCTTCCGGTAACAACCCTCGGCTTGCTTATATATGGATGTATGTGTGTCGGGATGTACACCAGGACACATACCTAGATATATGAGTCAGACGAGTAATAATAATAAGGACTCCCGTTATGCCTGTTATGATACCTGTTATGATTCCTGTTATGATTCCCGTTATGATTCCCGTTATGATTCCTGTTATGCCCGTTATGATTCCTGTTATGACTCCCGTTATGTACTCCTGTTATGCCTGTTATGTGTTCCTGTTATGACCACTTTGTAACTCGGGTTGTATGTGCTTGGATTACGATGATATGAGATAAAGGTATATAGTTGAGGGTTTCCTTGTTTGGATTATTCCTTCGATGTACTAGTCTCATGGAGCCGTGACCTAAGCTTATACAATCTGTTTTGCTCGTAATCGGGTTTTATATCGGATTTCCTGTTTTATGATAATTATGTTATACCTGTTCATACCTGCTATACTTGTATACACACTTGTGCTCATCCTTGCTCGCCACTTGGCATTCGTATCACCACTTGCCTGGGGAGTATCATCTGACTCCCCTGGATCCTCATGTCCAGGTCATGGAGCTTGGAGCGTGTAGATTCTCCCGGTTGCTGATCAGAGTGGCGCAGCGGTAGTGTGGATCTCCAGCAGACCGTCCAGAGCTCTATCCTTCCAGGCCCCTTGTTTGGCTCTAGAGTTTCCTGTTATGACTCTGAGCCTGTCTTTGTATTGTTCATACCTGTATATTTCTTTGTAATCTCGCAATTGCGCATATCAGTGATGTAATATTCATGTAATATTGGATCACCTCTGATGATAACTTTGTAATTGTACTCATGTGTTGGAATGTATAATGCACCACTTGCTTCCGTACTCTGATTCTTGCCTGTACTGATGCTTAGCGTATATACGTGAGGGTATTTCTGACCTGCGTATATACGTTGCAGTAACGTCTCCGTACCCGCCGGATCGGGGCGTTACAGGGTGGTATCAGAGCTTAGGCTCTCGCATCCTCAGTACGTCCAGACGGCAAATTAATGGTAAAGAAATTTGCAACTGGAATGCATGAGTCCTGGTTATACAATCCAACTACAAGTACAGAGTTATCTATTTCCTTGACCATCCTTCCTTTGATTCCTAATCCCTCCTACCTTTCCCTGTTTTGGTTTTTCAAAGCCTTTATTCCCGCCCTTGTCCTCTTTGTGTTCAATTTACCCCTTATCGAAATTGCGAGGACGCAATTTTTTTGTAAGGTGGATGGATTGTAACACCCCACTTCCGGAATACGCACTTAGTTGCGTATTCGAATTCTCGATCGTATTTTTCGATTTACTTCCTGTATTTGTTTTGTATTATGAATTCTTTATATGATCGTTTTGCCTTGGATTTGGATTCGTGGACTCGGAGTCAGCCCTAGTCTGAACCGAGAACCCGATCCTAGTAAATTGCTCGATTTGGTCTTTTCGGTAATCCGATTTGACCGATTTCAGTTTTAAACATCATTTTCTATTATTTAAGATTTTCTGTGATTTTCTGGAATTTTCCTTAATTAAAATGAAAATCTTCAAAACCGGTGTCGACCAGCACCGCTGACCGACTTCTGGATTTTTAATTTACAAATGGAGTCAAAATTTGAGAAACCGTTTTCACATATTTTTTAGAATAATATTTACTATCTTAATTCATTTTTGGGACATTTTCAGAATTTATCAGATTTCTGCCAGATTTGGTGTCGACCGATATTGGCGGCCGATTTCAGGATTTTTAATTTCAAAACTATAAAGAATTCTTAAAACGGCTTTCACCATGAGTCTTAGAATAATATTCTTGATTTTTGAGAATTTTTACGGGTCGTTCCGAGATACTTGATTTCGGGACGATTTCGGTATTTTTCCGAAAGTTTTCCGCATCCGCAACTGAATCCCGGGAATCCGCCACTATAATTATTTTCAATTTTCTTCCAAGAAAATATCTTCCTCTTTTCATTTTCTTTTCCTTTTTCCTTTTCTTTCCTTCTTTTTTCCTTCCACCAAATTCTCCATTTTTCCACCAAAAATATCTTCTCCAAAATATCTCCTCCACCAAAATATCTTCTCCAAAAATATCCCAAAATACTCAAACACCTCTCCCATCACCATGGCCGGCCAAAGAGAGTCACCTCACCCCCATTTTACAAATAACCCCCTCTCTTTTACATTTTTACATCACCTTCACAAAATCCAATTCCTATATAAACCTTTCCTTCTTCATTTCACTTCATTTTCTCTTCACCTTCACCAAAACTCTAAACACCACCAACTCCTCCTTCATCTCCACCACAACAACCACCACTATAACTCCTCCAACTCCTTACCTTCATCTTCTTCCTCCTCCATCTCCATATAAACCACCACAACTTCAACAACTCCACCAAAGCTTCCACCTTCTCCTTTACCTTCTCCAAAAATACCACCACCATCAAAATCCTCCACAAAGCCACCATCACCACATCATCTTGTGAAGGCCGGCCACCTCCTTTGGATTGGGGCCGAGCACTTCTTCGTCGGTAACCTCTCCGGTGATTATTCCGGTAATCGTTTACGATTATTCCGGTAATCATTCCGGTGACGATTACAACGACATAACCATCACCTCTACTATTTTCCACCACCTTCTCCCCATCATCTTTTAGGGCCGGCCACTCCTTTGGATTGGGGCCGAGCTCTTCTTCGTTGGCAATATCTCCGTTGATTATTCCGGTAATCGTCTACGATTATTCCGGTAATCATTTCGGTGACAATTGCAACAACAACCCCACCACCAAGATATCACTTTCCCTCCTCTCTGTTTGTTTCCTGACGCGGATCTCAAACCCCCATGTCTAGGCAATTTTCTAACGCAATCCGCGCGTTCTTTTATTGACGCGGCGCAGAACCCATGTCCGCGTCTGTGTTCTTCTTGTATAAACGCGACGTGGACCAACGACAGCGTCTGCGTTTTCCTCGCGTCCTGATTTAAACGCGGGTCTCGAACCCCGCGTTTGTGGCTCCTACGCAACGTGATTCCGCGTCTGCTATCCCGCGTCTGCTATTCTCGCGACGCGATCCTCGCGTCTGTGATTTCCGCGTTTGCTATTCCGGCGTCTGCCATTCCTACGACACGAACCCCCGCGTCTCACTTCCTCAAACCGCGTCTCCCTGTACACTCTTTCCTTCCATAATTATGGCGCGTCCCGAGTTCAGTGGATTTCGGACCCTTCGGCATATCTGGTGATTTAGGCGAGTGTCTCGCTCTCGCCTCCATTTGGGTTTCCCCGCTTCGTCGGGTCGACATATGTTTTACTCCATGTTTTCATGTATTTTGTATTGGGCTGAGTCCCTATATCTGTGTATGGCCGAGTGCCAATATCTGGACTTGTATTGCTCTGTGACGAATGCTTGTATTAGGATAGTTTCATTCTTGTACCCATACCATGCCTGTGATGTATTTTACTGCTTCATACCATGCGTGGTCGACCCTTCAGCCTCCGGTCACTCACTATCTCGAAAGGGAAGTGATTGGGGCCGGCAGGTCTTTCCGTTCTTCAGCCTCCGGTCACTCACTATCTCGAAAGGGAAGTGATTGGGACCGTCAGGTCTTCGGCTCCGCCTGGTCATCATGATCAGCGTTCAGCGCTTTGTCACTAGATTCGTCTAGGCGAGATGCTGCCAGATTTTCTACTCGCACTTTAAGCCGAGTTGTCCCGGTAACCTTGCCAGACGCTCCAGGGATAAATCCTGCTTGCTGTCTGTACTTCCAGCTTGCTCAGCTCCGCTTGGTTGTGCTCAACTTCTACTTTATCATATGCCATGTACTTACCTGATATGCCATGCCATGCCACTACTTCATACTTGTCATTTACATGATACTATTTAACACATGTATATCACCTGGCAACTGATTTGTTATCATCTGATACCTGGCATGCTACTACTTGGCTAGACCTCTTGTTATGACATGACTTGCCACCAGACTACTATCAACCTCTTGACATGATTGGTTACCTGCCTCCTGTTATGCCTGTTATGTACCCCTGTTATATTAATACTTGACTTGTGATTATCACATTACGGGAATCCTGACCTGTTATCCTGAATGGAACTAAGTGCCACACGGAACAAAGTGCCACACCACACGGTGGGGGCCACCTCTTGAATCTGTGGGGGCCACCTCTAGAATCCATCCCCTCAGAACAAAGTGCCACACGGAACAAAGTGCCACACCACACGGTGGGGGCCACCTCTTGAATCTGTGGGGCCACCTCTTGAATCTGTAGGGCCATCTCCTGTTATGACCAGTTATTCCCGTAATCTGATAATTGTGATAAGCCATAAAAGGACAACTTGCATAGGGAATGGGAGGAAGTGATGGATGCCGGAATGATACCTTGCTTATAGTAATGGAATAAAATATTGACGATTCGTGTTAGTGGGATTTAAGGCCCACAGAAGATGCGTGTTAGGGGGACTTAGGGCCCTCAAACTGGTCCCGGGTGTACGGGAACTACTATAAGAAGTGCTATCAGTTCTCCATCTGCTTCCGGTAACAACCCTCGGCTTGCTTATATATGGATGTATGTGTGTCGGGATGTACACCAGGACACATACCTAGATATATGAGTCAGACGAGTAATAATAATAAAGGACTCCCGTTATGCCTGTTATGATACCTGTTATGATTCCTGTTATGATTCCCGTTATGATTCCCGTTATGATTCCTGTTATGCCCGTTATGATTCCTGTTATGATTCTGTTATGACTCCCGTTATGTACTCCTGTTATGCCTGTTATGTGTTCCTGTTATGACCACTTTGTAACTCGGGTTGTATGTGCTTGGATTACGATGATATGAGATAAAGGTATATAGATGAGGGTTTCCTTGTTTGGATTATTCCTTCGATGTACTAGTCTCATGGAGCCGTGACCTAAGCTTATACAATCTGTTTTGCTCGTAATCGGGTTTTATATCGGATTTCCTGTTTATGATAATTATGTTATACCTGTTCATACCTGCTATACTTGTATACACACTTGTGCTCATCCTTGCTCGCCACTTGGCATTCGTATCACCACTTGCCTGGGGAGTATCATCTGACTCCCCTGGATCCTCATGTCCAGGTCATGGAGCTTGGAGCGTGTAGATTCTCCCGGTTGCTGATCAGAGTGGCGCAGCGGTAGTGTGGATCTCCAGCAGACCGTCCAGAGCTCTATCCTTCCAGGCCCCCTTGTTTGGCTCTAGAGTTTCCTGTTATGACTCTGAGCCTGTCTTTGTACTGTTCATACCTGTATATTTCTTTGTAATCTCGCAATTGCGCATATCAGTGATGTAATATTCATGTAATATTGGATCACCTCTGGTGATAACTTTGTAATTGTACTCATGTGTTGGAATGTATAATGCACCACTTGCTTCCGTACTCTGATTCTTGCCTGTACTGATGCTTAGCGTATATACGTGAGGGTATTTCTGACCTGCGTATATACGTTGCAGTAACGTCTCCGTACCCGCCGGATCGGGGCGTTACAGGGTGGTATCAGAGCTTAGGCTCTCGCATCCTCAGTACGTCCAGACGGCAAATTAATGGTAAAGAAATTTGCAACTGGAATGCATGAGTCCTGGTTATACAATCCAACTACAAGTACAGAGTTATCTATTTCCTTGACCATCCTTCCTTTGATTCCTAATCCCTCCTACTTTCCCCTGTTTTGGTTTTTCAAAGCCTTTATTCCCGCCCTTGTCCTCTTTGTGTTCAATTTACCCCTTATCGAAATTGCGAGGACGCAATTTTTTTGTAAGGTGGATGGATTGTAACACCCCACTTCCGGAATACGCACTTAGTTGCGTATTCGGATTTCTCGATCGTATTTTTCGATTTACTTCCTGTATTTGTTTTGTATTATGAATTCTTTATATGATCGTTTTGCCTTGGATTTGGATTCGTGGACTCGGAGTCAGCCCTAGTCTGAACCGAGAACCCGATCCTAGTAAATTGCTCTATTTGGTCTTTCCGGTAATCCGATTTGACCGATTTCAGTTTTAAACATCATTTTCTATTATTTAAGATTTTCTGTGATTTTCTGGAATTTTCCTTAATTAAAATGAAAATCTTCAAAACCGGTGTCGACCAGCACCGCTGACCGACTTCTGGATTTTTAATTTACAAATGGAGTCAAATTTTGAGAAACCGTTTTCACATATTTTTTAGAATAATATTTACTATCTTAATTCATTTTTGGGACATTTTCAGAATTTATCAGATTTCTGCCAGATTTGGTGTCGACCGATATTGGCGGCCGATTTCAGGATTTTTAATTTCAAAACTATAAAGAATTTCTTAAAACGGCTTTCACCATGAGTCTTAGAATAATATTCTTGATTTTTGAGAATTTTTACGGGTCGTTCCGAGATACTTGATTTCGGGACGATTTCGGTATTTTTCCGAAAGTTTTCCGCATCCGCAACTGAATCCCGGGAATCCGCCACTATAATTATTTTCAATTTTCTTCCAAGAAAATATCTTCCTCTTTTCATTTTCTTTTCCTTTTTCCTTTTTCTTTCCTTCTTTTTTCCTTCCACCAAATTCTCCATTTTTCCACCAAAAATATCTTCTCCAAAATATCTCCTCCACCAAAATATCTTCTCCAAAAATATCCAAAATACTCAAACACCTCTCCCATCACCATGGCCGGCCAAAGAGAGTCACCTCACCCCCATTTTACAAAAACCCCTCTCTTTTACATTTTTACATCACCTTCACAAAATCCAATTCCTATATAAACCTTTCCTTCTTCATTTCACTTCATTTTCTCTTCACCTTCACCAAAACTCTAAACACCACCAACTCCTCCTTCATCTCCACCACAACAACCACCACTATAACTCCTCCAACTCCTTACCTTCATCTTCTTCCTCCTCCATCTCCATATAAACCACCACAACTTCAACAACTCCACCAAAGCTTCCACCTTCTCCTTTACCTTCTCCAAAAATACCACCACCATCAAAATCCTCCACAAAGCCACCATCACCACATCATCTTGTGAAGGCCGGCCACCTCCTTTGGATTGGGGCCGAGCACTTCTTCGTCGGTAACCTCTCCGGTGATTATTCCGGTAATCGTTTACGATTATTCCGGTAATCATTCCGGTGACGATTACAACGACATAACCATCACCTCTACTATTTTCCACCACCTTCTCCCCATCATCTTTAGGGCCGGCCACTCCTTTGGATTGGGGCCGAGCTCTTCTTCGTTGGCAATATCTCCGTTGATTATTCCGGTAATCGTCTACGATTATTCCGGTAATCATTTCGGTGACAATTGCAACAACAACCCCACCACCAAGATATCACTTTCCCTCCTCTCTGTTTGTTTCCTGACGCGGATCTCAAACCCCCGCGTCTAGGCAATTTCCTAACGCAATCCGCGCGTTCTTTTATTGACGCGGCGCAGAACCCATGTCCGCGTCTGTGTTCTTCTTGTATAAACGCGACGCGGACCAACGACCGCGTCTGCGTTTTCCTCGCGTCCTGATTTAAACGCGGGTCTCGAACCCCGCGTTTGTGGCTCCTACGCAACGTGATTCCGCGTCTGCTATCCCGCATCTGCTATTCTCGCGACGCGATCCTCGCGTCTGTGATTTCCGCGTTTGCTATTCCGGCGTCTGCCATTCCTACGACACGAACCCCCGCGTCTCACTTCCTCAATCCGCGTCTCCCTGTACACTCTTTCCTTCCATAATTATGGCGCGTCCCGAGTTCAGTGGATTTCGGACCCTTCGGCATATCTGGTGATTTAGGCGAGTGTCTCGCTCTCGCCTCCATTTGGGTTTCCCCGCTTCGTCGGGTCGACATATGTTTTACTCCATGTTTTCATGTATTTTGTATTGGGCTGAGTCCCTATATCTGTGTATGGCCGAGTGCCAATATCTGGACTTGTATTGCTCTGTGACGAATGCTTGTATTAGGATAGTTTCATTCTTGTACCCATACCATGCCTGTGATGTATTTTACTGCTTCATACCATGCGTGGTCGACCCTTCAGCCTCCGGTCACTCACTATCTCGAAAGGGAAGTGATTGGGGCCGGCAGGTCTTTCCGTTCTTCAGCCTCCGGTCACTCACTATCTCGAAAGGGAAGTGATTGGGACCGTCAGGTCTTCGGCTCCGCCTGGTCATCATGATCAGCGTTCAGCGCTTTGTCACTAGATTCGTCTAGGCGAGATGCTGCCAGATTTTCTACTCGCACTTTAAGCCGAGTTGTCCCGGTAACCTTGCCAGACGCTCCAGGGATAAATCCTGCTTGCTGTCTGTACTTCCAGCTTGCTCAGCTCCGCTTGGTTGTGCTCAACTTCTACTTTATCATATGCCATGTACTTACCTGATATGCCATGCCATGCCACTACTTCATACTTGTCATTTACATGATACTATTTAACACATGTATATCACCTGGCAACTGATTTGTTATCATCTGATACCTGGCATGCTACTACTTGGCTAGACCTCTTGTTATGACATGACTTGCCACCAGACTACTATCAACCTCTTGACATGATTGGTTACCTGCCTCCTGTTATGCCTGTTATGTACCCCTGTTATATTAATACTTGACTTGTGATTATCACATTACGGGAATCCTGACCTGTTATCCTGAATGGAACTAAGTGCCACACGGAACAAAGTGCCACACCACACGGTGGGGGCCACCTCTTGAATCTGTGGGGGCCACCTCTAGAATCCATCCCCTCAGAACAAAGTGCCACACGGAACAAAGTGCCACACCACACGGTGGGGGCCACCTCTTGAATCTGTGGGGGCCACCTCTTGAATCTGTAGGGCCATCTCCTGTTATGACCAGTTATTCCCGTAATCTGATAATTGTGATAAGCCATAAAAAGGACAACTTGCATGGGGAATGGGAGGAAGTGATGGATGCCGGAATGATACCTTGCTTATAGTAATGGAATAAAATATTGACGATTCGTGTTAGTGGGATTTAAGGCCCACAGAAGATGCGTGTTAGGGGGACTTAGGGCCCTCAAACTGGTCCCGGGTGTACGGGAACTACTATAAGAAGTGCTATCAGTTCTCCATCTGCTTCCGGTAACAACCCTCGGCTTGCTTATATATGGATGTATGTGTGTCGGGATGTACACCAGGACACATACCTAGATATATGAGTCAGACGAGTAATAATAATAAAGGACTCCCGTTATGCCTGTTATGATACCTGTTATGATTCCTGTTATGATTCCCGTTATGATTCCCGTTATGATTCCTGTTATGCCCGTTATGATTCCTGTTATGATTCTTGTTATGACTCCCGTTATGTACTCCTGTTATGCCTGTTATGTGTTCCTGTTATGACCACTTTGTAACTCGGGTTGTATGTGCTTGGATTACGATGATATGAGATAAAGGTATATAGATGAGGGTTTCCTTGTTTGGATTATTCCTTCGATGTACTAGTCTCATGGAGCCGTGACCTAAGCTTATACAATCTGTTTTGCTCGTAATCGGGTTTTATATCGGATTTCCTGTTTTATGATAATTATGTTATACCTGTTCATACCTGCTATACTTGTATACACACTTGTGCTCATCCTTGCTCGCCACTTGGCATTCGTATCACCACTTGCCTGGGGAGTATCATCTGACTCCCCTGGATCCTCATGTCCAGGTCATGGAGCTTGGAGCGTGTAGATTCTCCCGGTTGCTGATCAGAGTGGCGCAGCGGTAGTGTGGATCTCCAGCAGACCGTCCAGAGCTCTATCCTTCCAGGCCCCCTTGTTTGGCTCTAGAGTTTCCTGTTATGACTCTGAGCCTGTCTTTGTACTGTTCATACCTGTATATTTCTTTGTAATCTCGCAATTGCGCATATCAGTGATGTAATATTCATGTAATATTGGATCACCTCTGGTGATAACTTTGTAATTGTACTCATGTGTTGGAATGTATAATGCACCACTTGCTTCCGTACTCTGATTCTTGCCTGTACTGATGCTTAGCGTATATACGTGAGGGTATTTCTGACCTGCGTATATACGTTGCAGTAACGTCTCCGTACCCGCCGGATCGGGGCGTTACAGGGTGGTATCAGAGCTTAGGCTCTCGCATCCTCAGTACGTCCAGACGGCAAATTAATGGTAAAGAAATTTGCAACTGGAATGCATGAGTCCTGGTTATACAATCCAACTACAAGTACAGAGTTATCTATTTCCTTGACCATCCTTCCTTTGATTCCTAATCCCTCCTACCTTTCCCCTGTTTTGGTTTTTCAAAGCCTTTATTCCCGCCCTTGTCCTCTTTGTGTTCAATTTACCCCTTATCGAAATTGCGAGGACGCAATTTTTTTGTAAGGTGGATGGATTGTAACACCCCACTTCCGGAATACGCACTTAGTTGCGTATTCGGATTTCTCGATCGTATTTTTCGATTTACTTCCTGTATTTGTTTTGTATTATGAATTCTTTATATGATCGTTTTGCCTTGGATTTGGATTCGTGGACTCGGAGTCAGCCCTAGTCTGAACCGAGAACCCGATCCTAGTAAATTGCTCGATTTGGTCTTTCCGGTAATCCGATTTGACCGATTTCAGTTTTAAACATCATTTTCTATTATTTAAGATTTTCTGTGATTTTCTGGAATTTTCCTTAATTAAAATGAAAATCTTCAAAACCGGTGTCGACCAGCACCGCTGACCGACTTCTGGATTTTTAATTTACAAATGGAGTCAAATTTTGAGAAACCGTTTTCACATATTTTTAGAATAATATTTACTATCTTAATTCATTTTTGGGACATTTTCAGAATTTATCAGATTTCTGCCAGATTTGGTGTCGACCGATATTGGCGGCCGATTTCAGGATTTTTAATTTCAAAACTATAAAGAATTTCTTAAAACGGCTTTCACCATGAGTCTTAGAATAATATTCTTGATTTTTGAGAATTTTTACGGGTCGTTCCGAGATACTTGATTTCGGGACGATTTCGGTATTTTTCCGAAAGTTTTCCGCATCCGCAACTGAATCCCGGGAATCCGCCACTATAATTATTTTCAATTTTCTTCCAAGAAAATATCTTCCTCTTTTCATTTTCTTTTCCTTTTTCCTTTTTCTTTCCTTCTTTTTCCTTCCACCAAATTCTCCATTTTTCCACCAAAAATATCTTCTCCAAAATATCTCCTCCACCAAATATCTTCTCCAAAAATATCCCAAAATACTCAAACACCTCTCCATCACCATGGCCGGCCAAAGAGAGTCACCTCACCCCCATTTTACAAATAACCCCCTCTCTTTTACATTTTTACATCACCTTCACAAAATCCAATTCCTATATAAACCTTTCCTTCTTCATTTCACTTCATTTTCTCTTCACCTTCACCAAAACTCTAAACACCACCAACTCCTCCTTCATCTCCACCACAACAACCACCACTATAACTCCTCCAACTCCTTACCTTCATCTTCTTCCTCCTCCATCTCCATATAAACCACCACAACTTCAACAACTCCAAAGCTTCCACCTTCTCCTTTACCTTCTCCAAAAATACCACCACCATCAAAATCCTCCACAAAGCCACCATCACAATCATCTTGTGAAGGCCGGCCACCTCCTTTGGATTGGGGCCGAGCACTTCTTCGTCGGTAACCTCTCCGGTGATTATTCCGGTAATCGTTTATGATTATTCCGGTAATCATTCCGGTGACGATTACAACGACATAACCATCACCTCTACTATTTCCACCACCTTCTCCCCATCATCTTTTAGGGCCGGCCACTCCTTTGGATTGGGGCCGAGCTCTTCTTCGTTGGCAATATCTCCGTTGATTATTCCGGTAATCGTCTACGATTATTCCGGTAATCATTTCGGTGACAATTGCAACAACAACCCCACCACCAAGATATCACTTTCCCTCCTCTCTGTTTGTTTCCTGACGCGGATCTCAAACCCCCATGTCTAGGCAATTTCCTAACGCAATCCGCGCGTTCTTTATTGACGCGGCGCAGAACCCATGTCCGCGTCTGTGTTCTTCTTGTATAAACGCGACGCGGACCAACGACAGCGTCTGCGTTTTCCTCGCGTCCTGATTTAAACGCGGGTCTCGAACCCCGCGTTTGTGGCTCCTACGCAACGTGATTCCCGCGTCTGCTATCCCGCGTCTGCTATTCTCGCGACGCGATCCTCGCGTCTGTGATTTCCGCGTTTGCTATTCCGGCGTCTGCCATTCCTACGACACGAACCCCCGCGTCTCACTTCCTCAAACCGCGTCTCCCTGTACACTCTTTCCTTCCATAATTATGGCGCGTCCCGAGTTCAGTGGATTTCGGACCCTTCGGCATATCTGGTGATTAGGCGAGTGTCTCGCTCTCGCCTCCATTTGGGTTT